>JAQZBX010071552.1:0-15221 GCA_029593785.1 Cabassous unicinctus | reverse complement strand
GGGATGGCTGGTCTGGGCCTCCTCCACGTGCCTGCTCCATCGCCTCAACCACTGATGCAGGGCTGGACACATGCAGGTGCTCAGATCTTTTGTTGTGGATCAGACAGATACGGGTTCAAACCCCGGCAACCCTGCCACTGCATGGCAGTGAGAAGTAACATGACCTCTCCAGCCTCTGATCATCCATAAATGCATTGCCATGCTTTGCATGTAAAATCTTTAGCTCGGTGCCTGCACAGCAGGAGTTCAGAAAACATCGTCAGCACCCACGTCCTCGTCCTAAAGTCTTGCTCCCTGAGCAGTCCCCTCCCATGCAACATGTGTGCTTCATCAGAGACTTTCTAAGCCATATCTAAAAAGAGAGACTAAAGGTGGGCTTTTTCAAGAACCCCTTCCCCAAACAGGGATGGCAGCTCCCTCCTCAGACCCTGCTGGCTCTTCCTTGATGGGGTCAGATTTTAGCAACCACAGAATGGTTGGAAGACAGCAATGAGGTTCATATTGGAAGGCCCTTGGGGCCCCAGTGGGAAAGCAACTGGATGGAAGGAGAGAGACTGGGGATGGGGAGACCCTCGCAGAAAGAGATGGCAGCTGGGCTAGTCCAGACAAGGAGAAAGAGGAGTATGGAAAGGGCTTGAGGGACTGTCTAGAGGCAGGGAGGTCCAGGACAGGGTGCTGGATTCTGTTTAAATGATGGGAATGGAAATGGAGAAAATGAGCTGATTTCAGAGAAACTGTGTTTGAGACGTTGGTTACTTACCCTCTCTTGTGTCTCAGTCCCCTCATCTTTACAATGAGAGTGATCAAAGCATCCCACTCCCCCACCCCTACCCCATAAGGTGGTTGTGAGGACTGAGCTATTTACGTAAAATACTTAGAACAGTGCCTGGCACAACCAGTTAGATGTTAGCCTTGATTGCTATTACTCAATCCCTGAGCTTTAAGGTGGCATGATTACACACCTGGCCTCCCAGTTGGCAGGCTCTGCTTAACCCCTCCAATTGCTCAGGATGTGTTAAGAACCCCCTGCCCACATGGACTCCAGGCCACACGAAGCTTGCCACAGTAGTATTTCCAGGACCACATGCTCTTCCAGAAGCTTTTGGTCTCTCCTACATCAAGAGATGGAGTCAAGGTAGAGTCCCTGCCCCTTAGACCTGGGCAGATCTTCATGATTTCCTGAACTAGTAGAGTGAAGCAGAATGATGCTAGATCATAAAAGTCACGGCATTTTCCCCCTGGCCCTTTCATCTTGGGATGTGCGTCTTTGGGAGTGCTGAACCTCCAAGTGAGAAGTCCAGATATCCTGAAGCTGCCATGCTGGAGAGTCCATGGGGAAAGAATACACAGAGATTTTAAAAAAAGAGATGCCTAGGGAACCCCAGCTCTTGGACTCCTCCCAGCCATGTGAGTAAAGAGTTCCAAATGACCCAGTCCAAACCTTGTCTGACTGGAATCTCATGAGTGACCCCAAACCAAAAACACCCAGCCAAACCACTCCCTAATTCATGTTCCATTGAAATCTTGAGAGATAATAGATGATGGCCATAGTTTTAATCCACTAAGTTTTAGGGTGATATGTTATGAAGCCAGAGATGGCTAGAATACCCTGCATTGCCACTGTATCAGCTAGCTTTTGCTATGAAACAAACCACCCCAAAACTCAGTGGATTAAAACAATAGCCATTTATTTAGTTCATGATTTGTTGGGTCAGTTTGGTGGGTCTTCTGACCTGGACCAACTCAGCTGATCTCTGAGGAGCTCACTAACAAATCTATATTCATGGGACCCTGTCATGATGGCTTCTCTGGAAACTGCCCTTTCCAAGGACCAGGATACCATTGTGTCAAGAGAGGGTACCCTTGCCAAGATGTCAGTCGCCATCAACAAGATGGTGAAAGACTTTACTAACATGGCAGACAGTTTCATGGTGGATGGTGGATGTCTTCACTAAGATGATGGATGTCTTCACCAAGATGGAACACATCCCATACCCTGGATCTCCATCTAGACTCTATAGATGCTCCTTCCACTGTCTAGTAACACCCAGACCAGCAGATCACCCTTTGGCATGGGGTTATTTATAACTTAGAGTTAGCATCAAGCACAAGGGAGACAGTCCAAGTGGTAGGTGTCATTGGGGTCTTCTCCTGACACATACACAGCAAAAAAACAGAAAATTCCAGCCTGAGACCTTTCAAGGTCACAAAGACATCCACCCCTTAGCTCTGTGTCTCCAGTTACCTCCACCCATGCAGATCCAGGCTTCCTCATCCCCACAACTTCACAACCAACTCAAGATGGGAACCACATACTCCTGAAGTATTGTTCTAACCACACCATGTTCATCTCTGGTCCCAGGTCAATAAAAGGAGATTGGCAGAAAAACCAGAGTTAGAGTCACTTCCTATCTCCCCCACTTACTGTATATGTCAAACTTTCCATCAGGTGGGCTCTGTGCAAGGAGGAGATACCTGTCAGGATCCCTTCCATGGTCATTTATACCTGACTAGCCCATTGCCAAGTCACATTCTGCTTTAACTCTAGTAGCTATATCTCCTCTAGGTATGTTGCTATTGTCTTTTTTTCTTCTTGGTTTTAGGTCAGATGTTTCTGTCTCCTGATATGCCTGGTAATTTTTTACTGAATTCCAAACATCATTTACGAAAAACTGTAGAGATAATTTGCGGCTCTGTGTGGTGTTATCTTTCTCCAGAGAGGGTTTACTTTTGCTCTGGCAGGCAGTTAGAGTAAGAACAGATCACTTTAATCTAATCAGGGATTTAGTTGACTTGAAACTGGATTTTGGTCTTGGAGATGGCTGGTCTATTTCTGGTCCATTCTTACTCATAGGTATAGTCTTTTGGAGGTCCCAACCCTTTCCTCCTTGTGGGCCTTGAATTCCAATTTTTGTTTCTGCAGAAGATTTCTAAAAGTTACACTCAGCTTCTCAGTCTCTTTCTCATCTTCTTCCCAGCTGCTCAAGCACTGTATTCAAATAGGCAAAAGTACTGAATTAGGTCTACCTCACCTCATTAGGTTTCCCTTTCTTCCAGGAACCTAGCTTCTCAAATCCTGTTGATGTTCTCAGCTGAGTTTTTGTGTTTTGTTTTTTTCAATTTTGTCCAGCTTTTCTAGTTCTTGATGGGAGAATGAATCTGTAGTAAGCTAGTCTGCCTTTTAGAAATAGATATCCTTGTTGTATTTTCAGAGTAAAAATTTTATCAAGCCTCCCCGTTGCTAACTCTGCCCTGAGCTCAGGGTATTTTCCCTAGTTCTGGACTCCTGGCGGCTTTGGTTCCATAGTTTGTTGGAGGTCCCTCTTAGCTTCTCACTTCTTTAGATATCCCTGGGGCTCTCATATCTGTTCTCCACCCAGAGGTCAGGAAGATCCAAGTGCCACTTGTAGCCTTTCCATGGAAAAGTGTGTACAGATGCTGGAGCACAGCAGAAGAGGTAGCTTTTAAAATCTTCTCCAACACTTCTTTGAGTTTCTATGTACACAGCTAAGTGTTTGTGTCTGTTATGTGTGTGAGCATATCTGGTTGTGAACACACGTCTGTGTGTGCCATTGTCTATGTGTGCTTGAGAGTGCACCTCGTATTGGTGTATAGAGAGTCTGTTTCATGTCTTCCTGTGAGTGAAAGGTTTGCATGTCATCTGCTTGTCACATGGTAGATGAAGCCAAGGGGAAAATGCAGGCGGGATCACCAGAGCCAATGGGGAGAGTGCAAAGCGGCCAAGGACAGAATCCTGGGAACACAGAGTTTAAGTGGCAGGCAAAGAAAAGAAGACAAACTAAGGCAGAAAGGGAGACACAGATAGAGCAGATAGAGAAAGGAGGAGTGGGTTTCAAGAAGGGAGGGATCAGCAGAGTCCAGTAAAATGAAGACTAAAAAGTGCCCATTGGATTTAGCCCCCAGAGAGGTCCAGAAGAGCAGAGGGGATGGATATAGGGGCTGCAGGGGGCTGTGGGTGTGAGCAGGTAAAGATAAGGGTGTAGATAACACTTTGAGAAGGGTGTGAGGTGCCACTGGAGAAAGAGCCTCTTCCTCTAAGAGGGTGAGGGTGGGACAGGAGGTTAAGGAAGAGAAAGCCTTGAGCTCACCAGTGACAAGTTTGGGGCAGGGAGGTAGTGGAAAGGATTCGGGGAGTGGAGGAGGGGGTCAGCAAGGGACAAAGCCAGGAATTTTTCAGGCACAGCGCGTGAAGATGCAGGTGAGGAAGCTTCCACCACCAGGGGTCAGCACGTGCGTGGACCGGCACGCATGCATACACTCACAAAACACACTCGGATACACACAGAGACAAAGATACAAACACTTAGGTGCACGGAAACCCAGGCAGACATCAAACCCCGCTCACGGATACCAGAAACAGGTCTTCTCAGGGAGACTGAAGCATCGCGTAGATCCAACCACACAAATACCACAAATACACAACCACTCTTACACAGACACTAAGATAAGTATACGAAGACTTTTAAAAACCACCTAGATGTGCACTCAAACACACTCACATCCATGAAAACACACACTGTGCAAATGCAAAGTCAAACACACAGAGAGAAGAGCAGGCGCACACCCACACGAAGACTCAGACACTCACGCACACCCAGGATTACGTCGGGACCCAGGGTCTACTTGTCTTCTGAGGATCCTCAGTGCCCCCCACCTCCTACCTCCCGCCTCACACTGCTCTCTTCCTCTCCTCCTGGAAATGTCTTGCCCAGCCAGGATGTGAGGTTCATGGAGTGAAGAAGGGTGCTAAGGGCTTGGCCTCCCCCCAGGCTGGGGTTCCCAGGCACCACTCCCCCCCACCAAGCCGGAAACCCCAGCCCCCCTGCCCCAGCCCAGGCTTCCATCAGCTGATGCATCTGGCAAACCCTGGCGGCAGTCTCCGCCCCCCTTGCTGGCAGCCCCATCCTGGCAAGGACTCCCAATCCAGCACCGGCTGCGTCCCCCCGCTGTTCACTCACACTCTAGCGGGCCCCATGGCTGACTCGGTGCTCAACCACTCCTGGCCGGCCCTCTCCAAACTGTGGCTGAAGCGGTGGGCCTTCAAGAGAGGTAAGGGAACAGGCAGTGACCCACTGCCCTTGCCTTGAGGCTTTCCTTGGGTGGAGGACAGACTCTGCCTGAACCGGCCCCTGTTTAAGCTCCATCTCTAGGGTGTCTCCGGCCTTCGGTGTCCTGCTAGGGACTCGAGGAGATCCCAAGACCCTGATTCCTTGGGCTCCATGGAGCAGCAGGGACTTGTGGGGTCCCTGCTGTCTCAGAGAAAATGTCTCCCCAGGTTCAGCCAGGAGTTTGCTTGGGAAAGAACATTTGTAGGACAGTCTAACTCCCTAGGGGCATCCTGGTGACTCCCTGGCAGGGGTCTGACTGTTGGGGGTTCCCAGGCCGGCTGCAAGGCAGAGACTCAGGGAGGAGGCAGGACAGAGGAGATTTGAGGCCCTCAGGGATTCTGGAAGATATTTCCCTCAAACACACACACACAGAAGCACTGGCTGAAGGCTGCCCCCAGGGTCCCTGGCCTTTCGTGGAAAAAAAAAAAAAAAAAAAAGCCCTAAATCTCAGGAGTTCTAGCCCCTGAAAATAATCAAGTGGTGTCTAGGCCCACAGGGTGCTTTGCTTCCACCATGGGACAGAAGGTGGTCAGGTACCCATTGCCCCCTGAATTTTCTCAACCCCAGACCTCACCATCCATATGAGACCCTCCCGGCCAGGCCAGCCCCATGGCTCTGCCTCAATTAGTCCTACCATTGTCTGTGTGAGCCAAGTACTTGTTTAGAGTAGCAGTGAGCATCCGTGGGAGAGGGGGCAGACAAGAAGATGCATTAGCTTGTACATTCCACTGACTCTCCTTGAGTGCCGGGGTCAGGGAGGAGATGGGAGCATCAGAAAGAAGGTGGCCAGGGGACTGGGGTGCAAGAGGACAGTGGTCTTAGTAACGGAAGTTGCTGCCTGTTGTTGAGCCCTTGCTGCACACCAGGATGATTTAGCATAGTATTGTGTGAAGTTGGGCTCAGAGAGGTTAAGGACTTGCTCAAAGTCACACAGCAAGGGCACCCATGGAGGAGTAAGGATTTGAACCCAGTTCTATTCCGAGGCCACCTCTGTGTTGTGCTTTGACCAGTGAGCAAACCTGCCAGGGCGGGGCAGCTGGAGGGCCTGGGAGGGGAGTGGGTTTCAATCCATCCATGTATGGCAATAGGAGAAGGGGTGCCTCAGCCATGGAGCACCAAGGTGTCTTCCTGCTACCCAGGTCCAGGTGAAGGTCTACCCTGCTCCTGGACACCCAGTCCTCCCCATCTTCCTGCCTGGGCAGGTGGAGGCTGTGATTTATAGACCATCAGGTGGGGAAGGGAGCTAAGGGAACCAGCAGCAACTCTTATACCCTTTTATGGCTAATGCAGCAGGGGCTGGGCTGGGGGGGGAGGGGATCTGTCTGGGACCTGCGTCCAGGCTGATGGGCAGCTCCTTAGAGAGAAGTATGGGGGTGAGTAGTGGAGGTCCGTCCCCAACTGACACCTCTCCCTGCTCAGACCTCATGTCTTCTCTGGCTTAACTTTCCTGGGACAGTGGCTCCCAAACAGACTTTAGCCCTGGGGGAGGAGAAGGGAAGGGCCTTTAGGGGTCCCCTCTTAGACTCTGTAACTGGCTGACTGGGCACCTAATGGGACTTCCTGGGAAAATGGTGGGATTGGACTTGGGGAGGCAGAAAGGATAGGGTGGGGAGGGGAGTTGGAGCCTTCAGTGAGGTTTCTCACTGCCCCATCCCCTCAATTGTCCCCATTACCCATTTTGGCCATATTTTTAAAATCCATTCCCCTAATATATAATAAGCGCATTCTGGGTTTCTCACCTTGGTCCCTTCTAGTCTGGATTCTCTGCCAAAATTCTGTCCCCCGTGATCTATATTTCCCCCTCTCCTTTCAGAATGCCATCTCCCTAAGGTAGTGCATCACTGTCTCTGGTCACTGTCACATCATACTTAATCAGTACATACATACACACATCCACTCACCCACCCATCTTTCCAAACATCTATCTATCCATCTATCCATCCATTCATACATACATACATAGAATCATTCATCCAACCCTCCAGCCACTCAACCATCCATCCATCCATGCAACCATCCATCCACCCAACAATCCATTCATCTACCCAACCATCCATTCTTCCATCCACTCATCCAGTCAACCATCCAGCCACTATTTTATATATACATACATACATACACACAGCCATTCACTGGTTGTGTCATCCATCCATTCATCCATCTTTCCATCCATCCAACGATCCTTCCTCCCACCCACCCATCCATCCATCCATCCTTCCATCCATCCACTCACCAACAAATACTCATGGGTGCCGGCTCTGTGTCCAACCCAGCTGAGGAGAGGATAGGCTGGTGATTATGAGCCCTTGCTTGGAAGCTGGATGTACCTGGGTTCAAATGCCCATTCTGCCTCTTACCAGCTGGACAAGCCACTATATCTCTCTGAGCCTCAGTTCCCCCTTTGAGTAAAGTGGGGACTCAGAGGGTCACTGTGAGAATAGAAAAAGGAAAACACATGATGAGCACAGCACAAGGTAAGGCATAATAGGAAGTGATCAATACATCTAAGTTTTCACTAATATTGCTGAGGGATTGGGTCCTGACAAACAGTAGAGAGTCAAGACTGGTGTCCAGGTGTCTGACCTAGTTACTGGGAAGACGGGGCAGTTACACAGATATGGGGACACAGAGTAGGAAGGAAAATGAAGAGTTTGGTCTTGACAACTTGAGGTCGAGGTACAGGTGGGAATATCAGGTGATAATGGCCGGAGGCCACTGGAGACGAAGTCCTGAGTTCAGGGGAGAGAGTCCCTCCCCAGGATCAGAACTCAGTGTGTGGCATCAGATTCAGGTTCAGTCTGTGTCTGTGATTGGAACTCAGTCTTTGGGATCAAGGCTCAGTGTGACCAGTGATGTGGTTCAGTGTGTGACTCTGGTCGGGTTCAGCTTGTGACACTAGAATAGGAAATTGGTCTATGACTCTAGGATTAGGACTCAGTCTAACACACCAGGATCAGGGTTCAATCTATCACACTGTGACATCAGAACTAGGGTTCAGTCTTTGATACCGGGATTTGTCACTAGACTCAGGCTTAGCCTGTTCCTGGGGCAGAAGCTTCCATACCAGGATTGAATTCACAGCTGTGGCCTTTCACCTTTAGCCTGGGCCTGCAGGGTTCACAGATGCAGGGTATAAGTGTTTTGCCTCTGGCCTCTGTGGGCTTTGGGAGGCCTCAGGCCTCTGTAAGTCCCCTGCCCTGTGGAGCAGGCAAACTCTTGCTGTCTCTGCCAGGCCTGAGAGCTCCCCCATGCCCTCTCCTGAGATCCTTGGGAGACTTGACTGAGGAACGGAACGGCCCCTCCAGGCAGTTTCCCTCTGCTCCCAAGCTCCCCTCCAGGACCCACCCCCACATCTGGTTTTCCTCCTCCTTCATAGCCTGGATGTTTTGTTCTGAAGTTCCCCTGAGTCATAGAAGCTTCCTTGGCTTTGGGATTGACACAAGTAGGTACAAGGCTTAACCAGGGCAGCACAGCAGAGTTCCTCCAACCTGCCTGGGTGGGTAGCCTGGAAAGCAGTGACGATGGAACCATGGTAGCATGAACTGCAAGGTGGAAGGTCAAGGGCAGTCAAGGGTCATTCACCTTGAAGCCAATGAAGCTTAAGCTTCATAGGGTCCTATTTGCACCTTCCCATCCCAGGCTCTGGAAGGGGCCCCAGCAATTTTGTGTTCAAAATTTTGTACTTTTTTTTTTTTTTCTTTTTAACAAATTGCATAAGCTCTGGGGCCCACAAAAGTTGGGGCAATGTTTGTCCATAAACAGGTGAGAGGAGAGGGAACATGAAAGGGGGTACAGACAACCCCTGCCCCTTCCCCATCCCCTTCTACTCACCCCATGCCATGATGGGGTCCTTTCTGCTAACAATGCTGATAAGCAAGGTGACTACAAAGTTTACGGTCAAACCCAAGTCCTTTGGAGAGTGAAAGGGGATACTATCACTAATTACCTTGTCTCAGCAGCATAATCTAGGACATGCAAACTGGGACATGGGAACACTCTAAGCCATGGAGTGAACAGAAACCTAACGTGGCACTTCTGGAAGGTGTCCATCTACCAGGCCCCATCATCTCTGGCCCACCTTAGGCAGCTACTAACCCTGCTACTGTGAAAGGAGGATTGTACGAACATTGTACTAACATTACCATCATCCATTACAAATTTTTTCCCATCAACCCAAACAGAAATCTCTACCAAAGAATCAATTACTCCCCAACCCCCACCCCACCCTTTACTCTGATAATCTGTATTCTAGTTTCTGAGTATGAATTTTTGTACTCTAATCAGTCCCTCTATGTATCCCCCTATCTAGCACCTGTCCACTCCCTCTCCCCTACCTTCATTAACCTCTTTATATTAGCCAGTGTTCTGCAGATAAACAGAATTAACAGGATGTACATGTACATGTATATGTATATGCATATGTATATATATATATATAATATTATGAGATGTATTATAGGAATTGGCTCACAATACTATGGGGATTGGCAAGTCCAAATTCCATAGGGCAGGCCATAAGCTGGAAACATCTAAAAAGGTGATTCTGAAATCTGACACATCCAAATTCTGTAGGACAGGCCACAAGCTGGAAATTCTGTTGAAGGTGAAGTCGAATTCCCTGAAAGAAGCTGGCTGGCTGAAGAAAAGGAAGAAATTCTTCTTTCTTTTGATTGTAGATGCAATCAGCCTTAGACGTAATCAACTATCTAATGATGTAAATCCATCTACAAAGTACCTTCACAATAACAATCAGGCCAGAGCTTGCTTGAACAAACAACTGGACACCATAACCTAGCCAAGTTGACACATGAAATTAGCCATCACCTCCAGACACTCTCCCTTTGCCTTCCTGGTTTCAGCAGAGCCTGGGGCGTGTGGCA
The DNA here is from genome assembly GCA_029593785.1 of Cabassous unicinctus. NCBI lineage: Eukaryota > Metazoa > Chordata > Mammalia > Cingulata > Chlamyphoridae > Cabassous > Cabassous unicinctus. The sequence goes on along the minus strand of JAQZBX010071552.1, from coordinate 5,212 downwards.
GGGGGCAGGAGCAGGGGGTTGATGGGGGTGGTGAAGGGAGTTCAGACATCAAGGCAACAAAAGGCACAATCAGGAGAGGCACAAGGGTCTGTGGAGGTGGGAGACAGATGGTATTTCTTGAAAGAGTATGGTGAGGTCTTTATGTGGCATTAGGGCAGAAATGGTGATAAGGCACTAAAGGCAGATCCTGGTAGGAGCCGACTGCTTGGCCTTCTTCCTGCAGGGTAGAAAGCCTCCACAAGGATTTGAGCAGGGGTAATGTGCTCTAGCTGCAAAGCAGGAGGCAGGAGGAAGGGGGTACCCACTCCTCCCACAGCAATGGCCTCAGTCCACACCAGTCCTAGGATCAAGCCAGGGCACCCTCCCTACCTGGAGAGCAAGGGAGGTGGTCATGACTGGTCAAGCACTTCCATATGCTCCCAACCCAGGGCTAATGCTTGACATGCTCTGTGCTCCTACACCCTCACCAAAGCCCTAAAAGGTGGGCATCACCATGCCCACTTCCCAGATGAAGAAACTGAGGCTCAGAGAGGCTCATCCCGTAATGTTGTGCAACCGTAAGTGACAGGTCTGGAAAGGAACACAGTCTTGTTGATCCCAAAGTCCTTGCTTTCTCCTCTATAGCACACTGCCCAGTGGTCACTGGAACTCTGGGCCTTTCGGGACTTGAAGGTCAATAAGGAGATTCCACATAAAGGAGAAGAGGCAGACTGAAGTGCCATCATTTGACACTACTCCAAATGTGGACTTTGGGCACATGTATTTGGTCCTACAGACCTATTAGCACCACCTATCAAATGAGAGCTTTTTTGCAAGAGCAAACATGACAAATCAATTTGTCTCATGAACCAACTCCCGTCAGCTAGTGATGGCTGCCAGAAATGGTGCACTAGAGAGAATTGCAAAGGGGGAAATTGTTCAGAAGAAAAGGTCTCATGATCAACTAGTGATGTCTGCCATAGATTCAAGATGGGGATATGGTGGCATAAATGTTGACTTAAATATCATTGAGACCATCCTCTTCCCCACCCCACCCCCATTTAATAGGTGAGAAAACTGAGGCCCAGAAAGAGCAGCAACAGATGCAGAATTCAGGCCCTGGCCCATCAACCCTTCCAAATTAGCCTTGACTTTGTCCCTCCTTTCTCCACAGGCTCTGAGCCTAAGCCATGTGTCCAGACTTTTGAGTCTGGGACTGCAGCCTCAGCCACCAACAGCAGCAGTGGTTCCTGCCCTGGACACTGGAGGCCTGAGAAGCCAGACTTCTTCTTCTCCATGGAGGATGAGCAGGCAGGTGTTTGATCACAAGATGGGCAGGAGAGGATGACAAGAGAGGCAGCAAGCATCATTTGTTTAGCACCTGTATTTTACTAGGCATTTTATGCATATTAAATGCATAAAAACTTGGAAAAATAGTTATCCTGTTTTGCAAATGAAAAAACTAGAATCCCTTTAGGAGCAAGAAGGGGGGGGGATGAAAGGATATATGGATGGATGGATGGATGGATGGAAGAGTGGGTGGGCAGATGGATTGATATTAGGTGGATGGATGGGTGGGTGGATGGATGGAAGGGATGGATGGATTATGGATAGATTGACAAAACATAAAGAAGAAAGAAATAGAGGAAAGAGGGAGGGAGGGAAGGAGAGAAGACTGATTAAAACCAAATTCAGTTCAGGAAGGTGGACTGACTAAATTCCCATAATGGCAGAGTCAGGATTCAAGTCCAGTCTGACTCCACAGCCTACCTTATCCCTCTGTTGCAATTATGTTTTCTCCAAGCATTTATCTCAGAAATCCCATGGATAAGGCCAGGCCCCAGGCTCCAGCCTTGAAGGGAAGACCCTGAAAGTTTGAGGTCCCTAAACGCCGTTGGGGCATGGTTAAAGTCAAGCCCTGCAACGTGTGGCTGATGCTAGGGCTGAGGTCTCAACAAAGGTCCATGTTTTGACCTCCAGCCTGCTTCTGAGGAAGATCCTCTAGGGGTGGAGGGAAAGCATCTAGAAGGGTCAATCTGAGAGAGAAGGAGCTGAAGAGGGGCTCACAGGTCAGCTTCAGGTCCACCAAGGACAGAGGTTGGAAAGGCCAAGTGTTACAGGTTGGGTTTCCCAGGAAGCAGACTCTGAGATGGAATTCAGCAGGCAGGATGTTTATAACGGGTGCCCTCCCTGTGGAAAGGAGTGGAAGGAAGCAGGAATGGGCAGACAGAGAAGTCAAGCTGTGATGCAGGACCGACATCAGCCTTGGTCGACCCCCAGGGAGCTCTGGAGTTGCCCCAAGTTGGCCTGAGATGGTGAAGTCTTTGTATCCCACATCAGTCATTGGTTGTGAGCTGCCCAGCAAAGGGTGTGACTTCCCTGAAGAGGCTGACAGCTGATATGGCCATCTGTCCTTCCAGCATCGGGGGGCACACATCTTTCATTGAAGGGGGATTTGGGCAACACATTACAGTGTCTAGTACAGGGCATCCTACAAGTCATTTTCTAGAGGAGGATTCCAAGCCCCAAGCAAAGGAAAAATTAGCCCAGGTGTTACGGAGGGTCTGGAGGAAAACAAAAATAGGGCTAGTGCTCAAGTTCAATTCTAGGTCCTGCCCGGGGTCTGGACCTCATCAAATAGGAACTGTGGGCTGCAGGCAGTTGGGCAGATTCAGTGATGATGGAGCAAACGTGGGCCCTGGGAAGCAGAGACCCTAGAAGTGTGGGGCAGAGTCTGCCCCCCAAAACCTGCCCCTCTTCCTGCAGCCCGAATCAGAGCTCTGGGCGTGGTCCTGCTTGTCCCCTCCCTCTTCCATTAGTCACCAGATCCTGTGATAAATCCTCACCTCTCTTTCCTTCTGCCACTGACCTAATGTAAGCCACTAGAATCGCTCAACCCAGGTTATTTGCCCAGGGGTCCTCACCCGTCTACACCCTTCATCTTGTCCCCATCCAAGCCAATCTCCATTCTGCAACCCAAGTAATCTTTCTCAAAGCAAATCATAATCCCCTACCATCCCTACCACCTACTCTTTGAAACTTAAAGACAAAACCCTTACTTGGTCGACCAGGCTAGCTGTTCCAGCCCCCACTCTTGCATCCTCCACACCTCTGGCCATAAAGAACTTTTGCCACTTACTCTAAGGCACCCTAAACTCCCAAGCCTGCAAATGTCTGAACATATTGTTCTTTTTTTGCCAGGAATGCTTTCACCCACAGCCTCTGCCTAGCCAACTCCTATTCATTCCTCAGGCCTCCACTCACTGTCTCTTCCTCCAGGAAGCCCCTCCTGATAACCTCTGGACAAGGCTAGCTGTCCTCCCTCCATTCTTCTCCAGCTCGCTGCCTGGAACATTTTCTCATGCTTGATTATAATTGCTGGATTAAATTGCTCTATGAGATTAGCTCTATGAGAGCAAAGGACGGGTCTGGAGCTATCATCTACTTGCTCAAAGGAAGTACCCTGACTTCCGCCCAGAAATGAAATATTAAAACAACAATAATATTTCCTTCCGTTTATCAAGAGCTTGCAACATGCAAGAGGCACTGTCCTAGTAGGATCCAAACATTATCTCATCAAACATGCACCACAATCCGACAAAAAAGTAGCATTGCTCCCATTTCAGAGATGAAAATACTGAGGCTCAGAAGCTTTAGGAACTTGCCCAAGGTCATGTTCAGGTAATAACAGCCACAGCAGGGATGCAAACCTTGACTAAGATCTTTCTACCTGACAGCCATTCACAAACCATCTGCCCTATTATTTACTTGATGCTATGTTTGGAATCCATCACTTTTTTTTTGTTTTTTTGCATGAAGAAATGCAACCAACCAAACACACACACATACACACACACAATATGCTCCAAGTCACAGATTTAGGTGTACTTTTTTTTTTCCCCTAATATACATCAGGATAAATAACTATTTGCATTTTTTGTAAAATTTATCCCTGTACCAGCTAAAACTGCATACAGTAAATCCAACAGAAAGAGAGGAGACCCCTGGGATGTTTCTCCTCTGGCCCTGACTGGAGAAGCCCATTCCCCAGGACCCCCCAGGACCCAGGAGCCAGAGCCTGGATTTACTGCATCCTCTCTGGGCGTGTCAGGACCAGCCTAAAATGTGCAGTCAGATGTCTGGAAAGGTCCCCCTTGGGCCAGCTCCTGTCTTTTCTCATCCAGGAGCTGCTGGAGGAAAGGTACAAGTTTCTGAGCAAAGGACAGGGGCCCCTCCCTCCTCCTCCCTCAGTGTACCTGCTGGTGGGGAGCTAGGACAGCCTGTGCCGCAGCTACCCACCCATCCGCCACCTCCCAGCTCTGGCCTGGTTCCCACCTCTGCCTCCTTTGAGGGAGGCCAGATGCAGGAGAGAGGGTAGTGAGTCCCAGCCCAGGCCAAGAGGCTGTCCTGACGTGTTTATATTTACGAGAGGATGAAAGCCAGAGACACAAGGAAATCTTTTTGTCAGGGGCAGAGGAGACTGAAGTCAGCAGGCGGTGGCCCCGGGTGCCTCGGATGGGAATGGAGCGGCTGAGGGGAGGCTGCCTCCAAAGTCACCAGAGAGCCCAGAGACCCTGGACCAGCCAGGAACAGAGATGTGGGTATTTAGGCAGAGACTGAAGAAGCAGAAGAGATGGCTCAGGGTAAGGCAGGGCAAAAGAGAAGGAGAGGGAGAGGAGGCAGAGAAGGGGAGGCCAGAGAGGTGGAAGGGAAACAAGGACAGAGCCACAAGGAGAAGGGCGAATTGGAAAAGCCAAAAGATGTAGCGAGATCAAAGTGGGTGAGGTCAGAGGACCTCTGTAGCTCATCCCATGGCAGATGTGGGCACTGCTGCCCTGCTCCTGCCAGCCAAGAGCTGCAGTCAACCTGAGGGCTTGGCTTTTGGCTGCTGGGTATTTTCCACTTCAGATTGCAAAGTTCTTTTAAGATGTCCCAAGGGAAGTGGGTGTGGCTCAGTGGATAGAGCCCCCATTTACCATATGGGAGGCCCGGGTTCGTGTCCCGAGGCCTCCTTGTGAGGGCACGCCGGCCTGGGCGGTGCGGTGGGCTGATGCAGCAACCTCACGGCAGGAAGCGGGTGTGGCGCAATGGATAGAGCACCCGTTTACCATATGAGAGGCCCCGGGTTCGCTTCCCGGTGCCTCCTTGTGAGGGCAGGCCGGCTCACGCGGCGCCGTGGGCTGATGCGGCAAGACCTCACAGCAAGGGGGAGATAAGCAGACACAGAGAAGAC
>JAQZBX010071551.1:0-15218 GCA_029593785.1 Cabassous unicinctus | reverse complement strand
CAGGATCCAACTGTATGTTGTTCACAAGAGATTCACCTTAGACCCAAAGACTCAAATAGGTTGAAAGTGAAAAAGTGAAAAAAGGTGGAACAAGACAATCCATGCAAATAGTAATAAAAAAAAGAGCTGGGGTAGCTATACTAATATCAGACAAAATGGACTTTAAGTCAAAAGCTGTAACAAAAGACCAACTCTAATGAAAGGCATAAATATACCTATCCAAAATACATGAAGCAAACACTGACAAAACTGAAAGAGGAAGTATACACCTTTAAAATAAAAATAGTTGGATACTTCAATACATCAATGTCATCAATTATTAGTTAAAACATCTAGACAGAAGATCAATAAGGAAACAGAACTTAATTAATATGATAAATGAACTAGACCTAACAGCTACATACAGAACATTGTACCCCCAAACAGCAAGATATACATTCTTCTCAAGTGCACATGGATCATTTTCCAGGATAGAGAACATGTGGGTCACAAAACAACCCTCAATAAATTTAAAAAGATTGAAGTTATACAAAACATCTTCTCTGACCATTATAATATGAAGCTGGAAATCAATAACAGGCAGAGAACAGGGGAATCTACAAATACACGGAAGCTAAATAACACACTCAAAAAACAAATAGGACATGCCCCTTTTATCTGAACCTATAATTAGCACTATGCTTGTTAAATATATGTCCCAGAGACTTAAATCTTTGTTCTATTCATATGCCAGTTGAGCACCAAATCTCAGCAGAGTTGCGACATCTACTCTCCAGTTTATTGGACTTGCCCAGGACAACTAACAAAAGCATGATGAAGAACAATGTCCATCCCAAAACACAGGGAACATCTACAACTGCAAGCAAGACAGTTCCATCCATCTGCTCCATGAGCCCCTGCTCAATCAGAAAAAAAGTGGGCATTACCATCCTTAAATATTCAAGATTGAGGAATGAACAAACATAAGGGGGAAGTGCAACTATGGACTAAGGAAGACATTATTATTCTAGCAATGGAAGAACTTGTATCATTGATATAAAGGCAGTGGCCAACAGGGGTTCTGAGGGGAGGGAGAGGGAAGAATAGGTGTAACACAGGGCATTTTGGAGACATTGGAATTGTCCTGCATGACATTGCAATGACTGATGCAGGCCATTACACGTTTTGTTAAAACCTGTAAAATTGTGTGGTGCAAAGCGTAAACTATAATGTAAACTATAGATCATGGTTAGTAGCAATACTTCAATATTTGTTCATTAATTGTAACAAAAGTGCCACACTAATGAAAAATGTTGTTAATGGGGGAAAGTGTGGGAGGGGGAGTAGTGGGGTATAGGGGAATTCCCTGTATTTTTTATGTAACATTTATGTAATCTAAAACTTCTTTAAAAATAAAATAAAATATAAAAAATTAAAAATGCTGTAGAACAAAAAACAAAACAAAACAAAACAAAAAGAAAAGCCTAGCACCAGGTGGCTTTACAGGTGAATTCTACCAAACACTCCAAGAAGAATTAATACTAATCCTGCTCAAACTCTTCTAAAAATTAAATACTACCTAACTCATTCTATGAGGTAGACATCATCTTCATACCAAAATTAGATAAAGATACTATAAGAAAATAAAATTACAGACCAATTTTTCTTATGAATATAGATGGAAAAATCCTCAACAAAATACTAACAAATTGAATCCAACAGCACATTAAAATAATTTAAAACCATGATAAAGTGGGATTTATCCCAGGTATGCAAGGGTGGTTCAACATAAGAAAATGTCCTGTACAATTAATGTAATACACCACATTAACAAATGAAGGGAAAAAAAACAACACATGGTCATTTCAATTGATGCAGAAAAGGCATTTGACAAAATCCAGCGTTTTTTCCTGGTAACACTTAGAAAATAGGAGTAGAAGGAAATTTCCTTGATATAATAAAGAGAATATAAAAAATAACAACAACAACAACAACAAAATAAACCACTGCTAACATCGTACCCAATGGTGAAAGGCTAAAAGCTTTCCCTCCAAGATTAGGGACAAGTCAAGCTATTCCACTCTTACCAATGTTATTCAGCATTGTACTGCAAGTTCTAGCCAGAGCAATTAGGCAAGAAAAAGAAATATAAAGAAATACAAGACATCCAAATTGGAAAGGAAGAATTAAAACTTTCACTATTTGCAGATGACATGATCCTATTTATAGAAAGTCTTGAAAAATTTACAACATAGCTACCAGAACTAATAAATGAATTCAGCAAAATGGCAGGGTACAAGATCAGTGTGTATAAATCTGTAGTGATTTTATATACTGGTAATGACCAATCTGAGGAGGAAATCAAGGGGAAAAAATCCATTTACAATAACAACTTAAAAAAGTCAAATATCTAGAAATAAATTTAACCAAGAACATAAAGGGCTCAGACATGGAAAACTATAAAACTTTGTTAAAAGAAATCAAAGACGATCTAAATAAATTGAAGTACAGTCCATGCACATGGATTGGAAAACTAAATATTTTTAAGATTCAAATTCTACCCAGAATGATTTACATATACAACAAAATCTCAATAAAAATTCCAACATCTTTTTTTTTTTTTAGTTAGACCAGTAGTTTATTGAGAAATGGGAAAAAAGAACAGAATTTTGCACCTAAAGTGTTAGATGTTGGCTCGTCTAAGTAGAGTGTTTGGGCTTGTGGGGCTACCTTTATTAAGCCATTATTTACTCCTCGCCTTCCTAATGTTGTAGGGGGTGCAGCTGTTTCCTGCTCTGATTGGTTACCCCACCTGTCAATTCTCAGCTTTCCCCCCCCCACAAAAATGGAAAAGCCAATCATCAAGTTTATTTGGAAGGGTAGTACCTCCTGAATAGCCAAAACCATCTCGAAAAAGAAGAACAAAGTTGGAGGACTCACACTTCATTATTTTAAAACTTATTACAAAGCTACAGTGGTCAAAACAGCATGGTACTGGCACAATGATAGTATATAGACACCTGGAATCAAATTGAGAGTTCAAAAATTGACTCTCACATGTATGACCAAGTGATTTTTTAAAATATATTTTTTATTGAAGTAAATCATTCATACATAAACATGCATAAACAGGAAGTGTATATTAAAGTTTGTGAACTTACAAAATAAACATGTATAACACCATACGGGGGTCTATACATCACTCCTCCACCAACAACTTGTATTGTTGTGAAACATTTGTTATAAACTATGCAAGAGCATCATCAAAATATTACTATTAACTAAAGTCCTTGTCTTACATTTGGTGTATTTTCCCCCAACCCACCCTATTTTTAAAATATATATATTTTTATTACAGAGGTTGTGAACTTACAAATAATCATGCACATGTAGAATTCCCATACAACCATGGTGGAATATTTGTTACAGATAAGATATAATATCATCAAACTATTACCACCAACCATGGTCCATAGCATACATTTGGCACACTTTTTCCATGCCCTCCATTATCAACATAGTACATCTTTTGTATTGATGCAAGAATATTATAGTATTGCTGTTAACACAGTCCATAGGTCACACCAATTGTATTTTGCCCATGCTTTTCCACATTCCCACCACCGTGCAATAGTAATGTACATCTGCTCTAGCTCACAGAAGGACACTCTTGCATCTGTACCATCAACCACAATTCTCATCCACCTCTGGGTCCATTGTATTATTCAGTCCCTAGATTATTCTCTAGCTTTCTTTCAATTGATATTTACTTCTCCAGACTACCCTTTTCAGTTGCAATCCCATTTATAAACCAGCTGCTACTTACTATAAAGTGTTACCATCAACTCTACCTATTTCCACACTTTTACAGTCAAGTTAATTAAAACGTCTACATACATTAAGCATCAGTAGTTCTTCTCAACCCTCCTCCTATCTCTTAATAACCTATACTCTAGGTTTTAACTCCATGCATTTATTCTTTGTATTTAGTTCATATAAATGAGACCATGCAATATTTGTCCTTTTGTGTTTGGCTTGTTTCGCTTAACATAATGTCTTCAAGGTTTATCCATGTTGTCATATGTGTCCTAATTTCATTTCTTCTTACTGCAGCACAGTATTCCATCGTATGTATATACCTATTTTGCTTATCCATTCATTGGTTGATGGACACTTGGGTTGTTTCCATCTTTTGGCAATCGTGAATAATGCTGCTATGAACATCGGTGTGCAGATGTCTGTTCTTGTCACAGTTTTTATTTCTTCTAGATATATTCCTAGTAGAAGAACTGCTGGATCATGTGGCAGTTCTATATAGCTCCTGAGGAACTGCCAAACTGTTCTCCACAGAGGCTGCACCATTTTACAATCCTACCAACAGTGAAGGAGTGTTTCTATTTCTCCACATCCTCTCCAGCACTTATTGTTGTCTGTTTTTTTAATAGTGGCCATTCTATGTGGTGTTAGATGATATCTGATTGTGTTTTGATTTGCATTTCCCTATTAGCTAGTGATATGGAACATTTTTTTATGTACTTCTTGGTCATTTGTATTTCTTCTTTGGACAAATGACTATTCAAGTCTTTTGCCCATTTTTAAATTGGATTGCTTGCTCTTTTATTGTTGAGTTGTATGATCTCTTTATATAGAATGGAAATCAAACCCTTATTGGATACATAGTTTCCAAATATTTTTTCCCATTGATTGGGCTGCTGTTATACCTTCTTGATGAAGTCCTTTGAATCACAGAAGTCTTTGAGTTTGAGGAGGTCCCATTTATCCATGCTTTCTTTCGTTGCTTGTGCTTTCAGTGTAAGGTTTAAGAATCCACCACCTACCACCAGGTCTTGAAGATATTTCCCTACATTTTCTTCTAGGGGCTTTATGATTCTTGCTTATATATTTAGGTCTTTGACCCATTTTGAGTTAATTTTTGTATAAGGTATGAGATAGGGATCTTCTTTCTTTCTTTTGGCTATGGATATCCAATTCTCCCAGCACTATTTGTTGAATAGACTGTTCTGCCCCAGCTGGGTGGGTTTGACAGGCTTGTCAAAAATCACTTGGCCATAGATGTGAGGGTCTGTTTCTGAACCATCAATTCAGTTCCATTGGTCTATGTGTCTATCTTTATTCCAATACCATGCTGTTTTTACCACTGTAGCTAGGTAATATGATTTAAAGTCTAGAAGTGAGAGTTCTCCAACTTCATTTTTCCTTTTTAAGATGTTTCTGGTTATTCAGGGCCTCTTGCCCTTCCAGATAAATTTGATAATTGTGTTTTCCATTTGTTTAAAAAATGCTGGTGGAATTTTTCTTGGGATTGCACTGAATCTGTATATCAATTTGGGTAGAATTGACTTCTTACTGATATTTAGTCTTCCAATCCAAGAGCATGGAATGTTCTTCCAATTATTTAGGTCTTTTTAAAATTTCTTTTAGCAATGCATTGGAGTTTTCTGAATACAAGTGCTTTACATCCTTGGTTAAGTTTATTTCTAAATATTTGATTGTTTTAGTTGCTATTGTAAATGGAATTTTTTCCCTGACTTCCTCCTCAGATTGCTCATTACAATTGTATAGAAACACCACTGATTTTTGTGTATTGATCTTGTATCCTGACACTTTATTAAAATGGTTTATTAGCTCTAATAGCTTTGTTGTTTTAATTAAATTCTAATAGAATTTTCAGGACTTTCTAGATATAGGATCATACCATCTGTGAATAGTGAAAGTTTTACTTCTTCCTTTCTGATTTAAATGCATTTTATTTCTTTTTTCTTGCCTGATTGCTCTAGCTAGAACCTCTAGCACTATATTGAACAACAGTGGTGACAGTGGGCATCCTTGTCTTGTCCCTGATCTCAATGGGAAAGCTTTCAGTTATTCACCATTGAGTACAATGTTAGCTGTGGATTTTTCATATATGGCCTTCATCATGTTGAGAAAGTTTCCTTCAATCCTTATCTTTTGTAGTATTTTTATCAAGAAAAGATGCTGTATTGTGTCAAATGCCTTTTCTGCATCAATCAATAAGATCATGTGATTTTTCTTCTTTGATTTATTAATGTAGTATACTATGCTGATTGATTTTCTTGTGTTGAACCACCCTTCCATGCCTGGTATAAAACCCACTTGGTCATAATGAATAGTTCTTTTAAAGTACTGTTGGATTCGATTAGCAAGTATTTTATTGGGGATTTTTGCATCTGTATTCATTAGAGAATTGGGTTTGTAATTTTCTTTTTCCATAATATCTTTATCTAGCTTTGGCATTAGGGTGACATTGGCCTCATAGAATGAGTTTGGTAGCGTTCCTTCTTGTTCAATTTTTTGGAAGTGCTTGAGTAAGATTGGTGTTAAATCTTCTTTGAGTGCTTGGTAGAACTTAGCTGTGAAACTGTCTGGTCCTGGGCTTTTCATTTTGGGGAGCTGTTTGATAACTGTTTCAATCTCTTTACTTGTGATTGGTTTGTTGAGGTCTTCTATTTCTTCTAGGGTCAGTGTAGGTTGTTTGTACATTCCTAGGAATTTTTCCATTTTGTCTACCTTGTAAAGTTGTTCATAGTGTCCTCTTATGATCTCTCATTTCTGTGGGGTCAGTAGTAATGTTCCCGTTTTCATTTTTTATTTCATTTATTTGCATCTTCTATCTTATTTTTATAGTCTAGCTAAGGGTTTGTTGATTTTGTTAATCTCAAAGAATTAACTTTTGGTTTTGTTAATTCTATTTTTGTTGTTGTTGTTTTCAATTTCATTTATTTCTGCTCTCATCATTGTTATTTCATCCCTTCTACTTGCTTTGGGATTACTTTGCTGTTCTTTTTCTAGTTCCTCCAGCTGTGTACTTAGGTCACAAATTTTAGCTCTTTCTTCATTTTTAATGTAAGCATTGAGGGCTATAAATTTCCCTCTCAGCACTGCCTTCACTGCATCCCATAGGTTCTGATATGTTGTGTTCTCATTGTCATTTGGCTCAAGATACTTATTGATTTCTCTTGAAATTTCTTCTTTGACCCACTGATTATTTAAGACTGTGTTGTTTAATCTCCATATATTTGTGAATTTTCCCTTTTTTCTGCCTCTTGTTGATTTCCAATTTTATTCCATTATGGCTAGAGAAAGTGCTTTTTATAATTTCGATCTTGTTGAATTTATTGAGATCAGCTTTGTGACCCAACACATGGTCTATCCTGGAGAAAGATCCATGAGCACTTGAAAAGAATGTATATCCTGTTGTTTTGGGGTGCAATGTTCTATATATGCCTATTAGATTTAGCCCATTTATGATATTATTCAAGCTATCTGTTTCTTTATTGATCTTCTGTTCAGATGTTCTATCCAATGATGAGAGTGGTGTATTGAAGACTCCAACTATTATTATAGAGATGCCTATTTCTCCCTTCAGTTTTGCCACTGTTTGCCCCATATATCTTGGGGCATCCTGGTTAGGTGCATATACATTTATGATTGCTATTTCTTCCTGGTGAATCATACCTTTTATTGATATGTAATGTCTTTCCTTGTCTCTAATAACAGTTTTGCTTTTAAAGTCTATGTCATCCAATATAAGTATAGCTACCCCAGTTTCATTTTGGTTGCTGCATGTGACGAAAATCTTTTTCCAACCTTTCACTTTCAATCTATTGGTATCCTAGCATTTCAGGTGAGCCTCTTGCAAACAGCATATAGATGGTTCATATTTTCTTATCCCTTCTGCCAGTCTGTGTCTTTTGATTGGGGAGTTGAATCCATTAACTTTCAATGTTATTACTGTAAAGACCATTCTTATTTCATCCATTTTGACCTTTGGGTTTTATCTGTCATTTTATTTTCATCACTCTTTTGACACTTTTAGTTACTGTTACTGATATAATCATCATTTCTAGACTCTCTTCCAAACCTCTATCTCCTGTCTTTTCTTTTCAGGCTGTAACACTCCCTTTAGTATATCCTGCAAAGCCAGTCTTTTGTTATAAACTCTCTCAGTTTCTGTTTACCTGTGAATATTCTAAATTGCCCTAATTTTTGAAAGATAATCTTGCCAGATATGAAAGTCTTGGCTGGCAAGTTTTTCTCTTGCAGTATCTTAAATATATCATACCACTGCCTTCTTGCCTCCGTGGTTTCTGATGAGAAATTGGTGCTTAATCTTATTGAGTATCCCTTATATGTTATGCATTCCTTTTCTCTTGCTGCTTTCAGAGTACTCTCTTTGTCTTTGGCATTTGACATTCTGATTAGTATGTGTCTCAGAGTTGGTCTATTTGGATTTATCCTGATGGGAGTATGATGTGCTTCTTGGACATGGATATCTATGTCCTTCAGTAGGGTTGGGAAGTTTTCTACCATTATTTCTTCAAATATTCCTTCTTTCCCTTTTCCCCTTCTCTTCTCCTTCTGAGACTCCCATGCCATGTATGTTTGCATGTCTTTTGCTGTCATTTAGTTCCCTGAGACCCTGTTCAATTTTTTCCATTCTTTTCTTTATCTGTTCTTTTGTATGTTCGCTTTTGGAGACTATGTCTTCAAGCTCACCGATCCTTTCTTCTGCCTCCTCAAATCTGCTGTTATATGCCCCCAGTGTATTTTTTATTTCATTTATTGCTCCTTTCATTCCCATAAGATCTGCTATTTTTTTATGTATGCTTTCAATTTCTTCTTTGTGCTCACCCAGTGTTTTCTTAATATCCTTAACCTCTTTAGCCTCTCACTGAATTTGTTAAGAAGATTTGTTTGAACATCTGTGATTAGTTGTCTCAACTCCTTTATGTCATCTGCAGGCTTATCTTGTTCCTTTAGCTGGGCCATACCTTCCTGTTTCTTGGTGTGGATTGTAATTTTTTGTTAGTGTCTTCACATCTGGCTTATTAGATGTATTTTTTCTGGACACAGTTTCTCCCTCTAATTTAGGGCTTTCTTGTTTTTTCTCCCTTGATGGTTGTGTAGTAGGAGCCAAGAATGTAGTTGGTGCTGTAAGCTATGGAAGCTGAAGCTGTACATTGCCCCAGGAATTGATGAGGCTTCTCACACCTTTCTCCTCTGCCATGGGTAGGGACAGAGCTGCAGCCGTGTGTAGTAATCCAGATTGTGCAGGACAAGACTGTCTGTAGTTGCCTGGAGAGACTAATGAAGCTTTACACCCCTTCCTCCCCTATCTGGAGTGGGGATGGAGCTGCAGGTGTGGGCAGAAATCTATGCCATGTGGGTCCAAAATGACCATAGCTGCCCACTTAAACTGATGTAGCACCAGCCCCCCTGTATTAGTTCACCAAAGGAGTGCTGATGCAAAATACCAGAAATCTGTTGGCTTTTATAGAGGGTATTTATTTGGGGTAGAAGCTTACAGTTACCAGGCCATAAAGCATAAGTTACTTCCCTCACCATAGTCTGTGAGGGTTCAGCCTTCCTGGGTTCCTCTCTTCCTGGGGCTTGATTCTCTCCAGGTTCAGCTGCTTGTTCTCTCCACAAGACCAGCTGTAGACTATCAGGTGAATGACTCATCTCTTTTCCCAGGGTCTTCTCTCCTTCCTCACAACCAAGCTCCTCTGTGTGCTTACTTCCCAGGGCTCCAGCTCAAAAACTCCACATCAGAACTCCAACTCTGTCCTTTGCCATGTCTTTTATCTGTGAGTCCCCACCCACCAAGGGGTGGGGACTCAACACCCTACTGATGTGGCCCAATCAAACCCCTAATCATAATTTAATCATGCCCAGAGACCAGTTTACAAGCATAATCCAATATCTATTTTTGGAATTCATAAATAATGCCAAACTGCTCCCCCTCCCACCAGTGGTGGGCATGGCCCCTCTGGAGAGTCCAACAATCTGATCTGTGTGGGCTGAATATGCCACACAGTTGTTCTGAGAGGCTGAGGGAGTACTGTCCCTTCTGCCCTTTAGGGGATGGGAACGGAACCACCGTTGCACAACATTTCAGTCCCTGTAGGCCAAAAGTACCCACCATTGCCTGGAGAGGCTGAGGAAACACAAGCCTCCTCCTATCCTACTGGGTTGGTGGGGTGGATCCACAGGCGTCCAACAGTCCATGCAGGCCAAACATTCCTGCCATTGCCTGGAAAGGCTGTGGAAACACCAGCCCCCTCCTTTCCTATTGGGGGGGTGAGGGTGGATCCACACGTACCCACCAGTTCAGGCTGTGTGGGCAAAAAGCACCTGCAGTTACCCACAGAGGCTGAGCAAACACAGTACCTCTCTTGTCCTATTGGAAGTGGGAATGGAGTCACTGGTGTCCAACAGTCCAGTTTGTGCAGGCCAAAAGCACCTGCAGTTGCCTGGAAAGCCTAGTGCAGGTCCTGCCAGCTTTTTCCCTGCCGGAGGTGGGGCTGGAGCCTAGGATAGGGCTGCAGTCCAATCTGGGTGGAAAGAAGCCTGCCCTTAACTTCACTGATTTCCAGTCAGCCGGGCTTCCCATCCTGCCGGGGGTGGAGTCAAAATGGCAGCTACCAGACTCTTTCCAACTTGGACAGGTTCAAACCCTACCTCTTCCTAGGATTATACTTTAGCCAGCTGAGTCCACCAATCCGTAGCTGAAGTCGGTGGACAACCGTCTCTTTGTCCCCTGTTTTTGGGGAATGGAGCTTCTAACTCCAGGCACAGAATAGCTCCTGAGGCAGCTTGTGCCGCTACAGCAGGATGGGCAGGGGCCTCCTCTGCGTGGCTTGCAGTTTCCCAAAGAGGTGGTGCAGGTCCTCCCAGCTTCCTCCCTGCCGGAGGTGGGGTTGGGGTTTGGGCTAGAGCTGCAATCTGATCTGGATGGAAAGAAGGTGGTCCCTACCAGCACTGTGATTTTCAATCAGCACCACTTACCCTCATGCTGGGAGCAGAGTTAAAATGGTGAGTACTGGCCTCTTTCTGACTTGGACAGGTTCAAAGTTTAGCTGTTCTTAGGATTATACTTTAGCCCCCTGGATTTACTAATCAGTAGTTGAAGTCAGTGCCACACCGTGTCTTCCTGCCCTGTTTTTGGAAAATGGAGTTTCCAACTCCAGCAGTGGAATAGCTCTGGAGGCAGCTTGTGCCGCCAGTGCAGGATGGGCACCGGCCTCCGCAGCGTGGGGTGCTCTACTCATGAATCCTCTCTGCAGATGGGCAGTCTCCTCCTTCCATACTTTCAAGGTTGTTGCAGGATGCTCTTCTGGTCTCCTGGGGCCCCCAAACAGGTGCTTTAGATAGTTCTGGATGATTACTAACTGCCCTGTAGGATGAGTTGATCTTGGAGCTCCTTACTCTGCCACCATCTTGGCTAGCCGCCCCCCACCCCTCCACCCAGTGATTTTTGACAAGGCTGCCAAGTCCACTCAATTGGGTAAAAATAGTCTCTTCAATAAGTGGTGCCAAGAGAACTGGATATTTATATGTAAAAGAATGAAAGAAGACCCCCTATCTCACTCCATATACGAAAATTAACTCAAAATGGATCAAAGACCTAAATACAAGAATTAAGACTATCAAAATCCTAGAAGAAAAGGTAGAGAAGCATCTTCAGGATCTTGTGTTAGGGAACAGTTTCTTAGACTTTAAACCCAAAGCACAAACAACAAAAGAAAAAATAGATAAATGGGATCTCATCAAGACTACACCATGAAAGTGAAAAGACACCCTATAGAATAGGAGAAAATATTTGGAAACCACATATCCGATAAGTGTTTATGGTCTAGAATATATAAAGAAATCCTACAAATCAACAATAAAAAGACACACAATCCAACTTAAAAATGGGCAAAAGACTTGAATGGATACTTCTCCAAAGAAGATATACAAATGGCCAAAAAGCACATGAAAATATGCTCAACATCACTAGCTATTAAGGAAATGCAAATCAAAACCACCATAAGATACCATTTCACACCCATTAGAATAGCCAGTAGTAAAAAAAAAAACAAAAAAACAGAAAATTAAAAATGTTAGAGATGATGTGGAGAAATAGGAGCTTTCATTCATTGTTGGTGGGAATATAAAATGGTGCAGCCACTGTGGAAGACAGGTTGGCAGTTCCTCAGAACGTTAAGTATAGAATTACCATATGACCTGGCAATTTCTCTACTAGGTATCTACCCAAAAGAATTGAAAGCAGGAACTCAAACAAATACATGCACACCAAAGTTCACAGAGGCATTATTCACAATTGCCAAAGGATGGAATCAATCCTAGTGTCTATCAACGGAAGAATGGATACACAAAAGGTGGTATATACATGCAATGGAATATTATTCAGCATTAAAAAAGAATTAAGTTCTGGTTCATGCAACAGTGTGGATGAGCCTAAGCCAGTCACAAAAGGACAAATCTTTTATGGGATCACTGATTTGAAATAATTAGAATAAGCAAATTCATAGAGCTTGAATCTAGAGTACAGGATAGAGCTACACCCTAGGGCCTGGGTTGGGGGGTAGGGAATGTGAAGTTAATGCTTAATTAGTAGAGAATTTCTTTTTGGGTTGATTGTAAAGTTTTGGTAATGGATGGTGGTGATGGTAGTACAACATTGTGAGTGCAATTAACAGTGAGTATATATGTGAATGTGGTTAAGGGGGAAATTTTAGGGTGTATATATGTTATTAGAATAAAAATTGAAAGATTTTTTTTTAAAAAGGTGAATGAATTAGAGATGGAAATTCTTGTAGATAGAGGAAACAAAATGTTAGACACTCAGATCATGCTGTCTTTAAGAATCTTGGAAAATGAAGCATGGCTGGGGTGTAAAATGAGAAATCTGATAGAAATGATATTACCAAGGCCATTAAAAGTATTCTAAGCCACAACAATATTATTAGGATAACCATTTATTGAGTGCTTACTGTGTGCTGATATCATGCTGTGTGTTTTACATGTGTTGTCTATAATGAAGAATCTGAGCTTTCACCCCAGCCCAATCCCCTAACCACAATAAAAGCCAAGCCAGCTTCCTTTCCCTATTCTCTTAAGCCATTTTTGGACCTTCTTGGCAGCTTTCCCTGTATTCCCCAGAGAGCCTCATTGGGGCTTTCTCAACATTCAAACCAAACTTAGGGTGGAGGTTCCTCCCACTTCTGCAGGGATCACCATATTGTTTCATTTAAACTTTACAGCAACCCTATGAAATAGGTACTAGAATTGCTCCTATTTTACAGGTGAAGAAACTATGGCTTAAGAAGTTAACTTGTTCAAAGCTGCATAGGTAAGAAATCATACCTGAATAAAACTCAGATCACCCTATCTCCTGAGGCCACAATCTAAGCTGCTCTGTTCTACTATTTCCCAGGTAAGGGACTTTGGATTTTATCCTAATGTCAATGGAACACTGAAGAACTTTAAGGAGAATAATATAAATTTTGCATTTTAGAAAACATTTTCTGGAATTTGTGGACAATACAGTGATTTGAATTGGTGTAGGTAATTTCTTTCCCATAAAACAGGTTAAATAATAGATCATAGATAAATTTTTACTTAAAATAAGAGCCTGGCTTAAAAGCAGGAAAACAAAATTCCCAGGTGTCAGAAATGACAACGGACCACAAAACTTGAGAGGGGAGCAGGGAGCCAGAGTTGAGCACCTTCAGGGGTAACAGACCCAGGTAAATACCAAGGGTGATGGGATTTTTTCATGGCAATAACAAATGAATTTTATTGATACATATTAATAAAGCATAAATCCATCCAAAATGTTCAATCAATGGTATTTGGTGTAATCACATATTTGTGCATTCATCACTTCAAACATTCTTAGAGCACTTTCATTAGTCCAATAATAATAATAAAGAAAAAATAAACAAAACTCATCACCTCTCAATCTCTATGCTTCCCCTGCTGTACATAGCTGCTATTCTTTTTCCTTCTCTCTGGTATAGTTGTATTTATATTTTGTAAAATCAGACTTATATATGCATTATCACCCATATTTGTGTTTTACCTGAGGTTTTATTATCTTATACAGTCACATGTTACAATTTTTAGCTTTCCTTCTAGTAATATACATGACCTTAGACTTTCTCTTTCAACCACTGTCATACCCATATAATAGCTCTGCTAGTTAAAAACACCATGATGTGCTCTCACCATTTCTATGCATTTCCAAAGATTTACAAACAAACTTTTTACCAATTCTGCACAGATTAACCCTCAGCTTTCCATTCTCTACCCTCTTTCTATTTTCTGATGACCTGTATTCTAATTATTAACTCCATGAATTTACACAATATATTTATTTCATAACAGTACAATCATACAATATTTGTCCTTTTGTGTCTGGCTTGCTTCACTCAACATAATGTCCTCCAGGTTTATCCATGTTGTCATATGCTTCATGACTTCCTTTCTTCTTATCACTCATAATATTCCATTGTATGTATACACCACAATTTGTTTATCCATTCATTGGTTGATGGACACCTGGATTATTTCCATCTTTTGACAATCATGAATAATGCCACTATGAACATCGGTGTGCAGATGTTGTTCATTTCTCTGCTTTCAGTTCTTCTGGGTATATACCTAGTAATGGTATTGCTGGGTCACATGGCAAGTCTATATTCAACTTCCTTAGGAACTGCCAAACAGGCCTCCACAGGTGCTGTGCCATTCTACATTCCCACCAACAGTGAATAAGCGTTCTTATCTCTCCACATCCTCTCCGACATTTATAGTTTTCTGACTTTTTAATAGCAGCCAGTCTAATAGGTGTGAAATGATGTATCACCACAGTTTTGATTTGCATTTCCCTAAACGGTAGTGATGTTGAACATTTTTTCATGTGTTTCTTCACCATTTGTATTTCTTCTTTGGACAATTGTCTTTTCAAGTCTTTTGCCCATCTTTTAATTGTGTAGTTTGTATTTTTATTGTTGAGTTGTATGATCTCTTTGTATACCATGGATATTAAACTGTTATTGGATATGTGATTGCCAAATATTTTCTCCCATTGAATTGGCTGCCTTTTCACCCTTTTTGACAAAGTCCTTCAAGGTGCAAAAGTGTTTAATTTTGAGGATGTCTCATTTATCTATTTTTTTCTTTTGTTGCTCATGCATTGGGTATAAGGTTTTAAAAACTGCCATCTACCACAAGATCTTGAAGATGTTTTCCTATATTTTCTTCTAGGAATTTTATGGTTGTCACTTTTATATTTAAGTCTTTGATCCATTTAGAGTTAACTTTGTATAAGGTGTGAGACAGGGGTCTCCTTTCTTTCTTTTGGATATGGATATCCAGTTCTCCCAGCACCATTTGTTGAATAGACT
>JAQZBX010071550.1:0-15719 GCA_029593785.1 Cabassous unicinctus | reverse complement strand
TCTCTAAGGGACTGGCTTCTTTGAGGTATGGCATGGAAGAAAAGATGTGTTGGAGTCCAGAGATTTATGTTCTAGTTCTGGCTATATCACTAATTAGCCAGGCGACCCTCAGCACCACTCACCTTTAAATGAGGGGACTGGACTATATGATCTTTAAGCCCCTTTCAGTACTAAATTTATTAAAAACTTCTGTACTCTTGTACTTGCTTGTCCATAGCCTACTTCATTCTAAGCCATTGAAGAAGAGAAGAGAAGATGTGACAATGAATCTGATGTTAGAGGCACAATGACAATATCCTAATGCAAAAATACCCATTCTCTAAATGGAAAGGACAAATGAATAAACCAGTTTCTAGCTATAAAGAGCGTTTGTTTGTTTTTTAGGAGAGGGGGTATTCATGGTGGAGGAAGGGAAATAATCATAATCAGAATAGTTCTTCTATTCATTATAAATTTCCAGCAGCCTGTTGACTAGAAGACAATGGCTACAGAAAGAGTTGAGGAAGAGTTGAGAGTTATACTCTCTAAGAGCAAAAATAAAGCATTTTCCTAATAAATTACAGGATAACCTGGACCTTTTACACTGTTTGTAGGGGGACTCTTTTAAGGAAAGTGTGCTGCTTCGGGAGAAACTAGACTGATTTTGGAATGGACTAACCTGTGTTGAGTGGAGATGTCCCATCAGAGCCACCTACAGCATATAAAAACCCTCCTAACACAGCCACTGCCACACCTAGTCTTCTGGTACTCATAGATGCCACTCGAGTCCACTTGTTTTCCTTTGGATCATACCTACAGTGAGAGACACCAAACACTACAAACATGTTCTTATTAAGTCTTTTTTATAAGGTATGAAATTACATTAAAATTATTAAATACATAGACTTGCTGTGGTCAAATGCACAGTGAGAATCTAACATATTAGTTATTAAGGAAAAAAGCCTTAAAATTTTGTGCCTGTGCCAGTTATTAAGCTCTTTTTTACTCCAACTTAGGATGCTGGTGTTAGAACTCTGTGAATAGCATTTCTCCTTTGCCAGCCGGCTCTCTGTGAGATTCTGCCAAAAGGAGAGACTAGTCATTGGAAGTCTAGGGGATGAAAGAGGGATTTGCTCCTTTCTGTTTGTTTGCTCTCCCTATCAATGTTGTCTCAGCAATTGCCCTTCATCCTGATTGTACCAGTTGATTCCAATTTCTAGTCTTTTTTTTTTTTTTAGCACTCCTCAAACTAGCCTCATTGTACCTTCTTAGAAATCTGAGTCATAGCTCTGTGGGGCACCTCCTCTGAGCTCCTGAGGTTAACAGTGCCAGTGTTCCAGTTATCTACTGCTGCATACCAAATCGCCCACAAACTCAGTGACTTAAAATGATAATCATATTATTAACTCTCATGTTTCTATGGGTCAGGAATTCAGGAAAGGCTTCACAAGACAGTTCTGGCTCTGGTCTCTTATGTGGTTGCAGTCAAATGATGGAACAGCAGGAGGCTGAAGCAGCTGAGGGCTGACTGAACATCTCTTGCTTCATGTAGTCTACTTCAGGGCCTCTCAATGTGGCCTCTCTACGTAGGCTAGATTGGGCTTTCTCACAGCACGGCCACCTCATGACAGCTCAAGGCTTCAAAAGTGAGTGCCCCAAGAGATCCAAGTGAAAAGTATATCACCTTCAGCAGGCACATAGTGCTACTTTGCCATGGCCATAAGTCAGTCCAGATTCAAGGGGGAGACAACAGACCCCACCTTCCAATAAGGGCAAAAGATCTTCATACTGTATGAAGAACATGTGGGATGGGAGATATTGTTCTTGTCATCTTTGGAAAACGCAATCCACCCAAATGAGCCTGGCATATATTCCTTTATGGAGGTCTTAGTCATAGGTGTGCAGGGCACTTTGTTCGAACTCCAGAAGTACTAGCAGCAGCTTGCCTGTTTCCCCTCCTCAGGTGCTGATGGGCCAAACTCTGCGGGGCCTCTCCTCCAAGATTCTGGGCTTTCATAACTCTAATCTCTTTCCTTTGTTTTCCCAGCTCTAGGTATTCTACAGTTACCTCAGTGGCCCTTTTCATTTTTACAGCCCTTCAATATTTGTTAGCTAATTCTTTATATTAAATTCTATTAATATAACTAGTATGGTTTCTGTTTTCCTTACGGGACCTTGATTGACATATTAATAGAGTTCAGAATTAAACATGACAAAAAAAAAATCACTTGGAATACTGCTGGCCATTCCATTACAAATGGACATTTTTTTCAGTATGTTAAACTTTATTAAGCAACTACTGTACAGCAAATTATACCAAATATTACAAGGATATAGATAAGGAATGTACTAAAAATAGCCCCTATTCTTAAGAAGCAAATAAAGGAGACAGAGCACATACTAATGAAAGACCTCCAAAGAGATTCTGCGAAAGCATATAAAATGTGTTAACTCATACAAATGAAAGGAAGTAGAAATGTAAATGCTGGAGAATGGAAGACCAAGAGAAAGTTCATGGTTAATAAGGGAGATTTCCTGAGGCGCATGCACTTTGTATAAAGTTTGTCTTTCATTACTTTTGGGACATTCTCAGCCACTCTACTTCCAAATATTGCTTCTTCTCTGATTGCTCTCTCCTTTCCTCTGGAGACTCCAATGACAAATATGTTAGATTGATTGTGTTCCATGAGTCTCTCATCGTCTGTTCTTTCCATTCTATTTCCTACATGTTTTTCAGTTTGGATATTTTCTAGTAATCTGTTTACAAGTTCACTAATTTTGTCTTCAGCTGTGTCCAGTCTCTTGGCAAATGTCCACAGGGAAGAAAATGGCCGATGATCTCAGCTCACATAAAATGGACTCTTTCCTCACTGGAATTTTGGTTCATCTAGTTCTCTTTACTTTCACATGTCTCTGATGTCTTTAAAAATGTATTTGCAATTTATCATTTTTCTTAGTTGTAGTGAGAATGATGGCTGTATTACCTACTACATCCTACTTGGAAGCAGAAGTCTTCTGCATTTTTTTAAACCTTTTTATTGTAAAATAAAACACTGATACAGAAAGCCACACAAAACAAATATATAGTTTAATGAGTTATTATAAGGAAAGCACACTTGAAACCACCACCCAGGCCAAGAAAAAGAACTTGCCTGTCACTCTGGAAGCCCTTCCATGTGCCACTTTCCAATCCCAATGTCCTTCTCCCCCCATAGTCCTGACTTTTACAGGAATCACTTCTTTGTGTTTCTCTGTAGTTTTATTACCCAAATGTGCATCCTCAGACACTTTAGTCTTTACTTATTTAAAAAATATATATTTTTTATTTTTAAATTTCTTATCTACAAATTTCCTTCCATTCCTTTTTTCTTCTTGCAATTCATCTGTTTTAGAACCCAAGGCATTTGGCCTACACCTTCCTTCTCAGTATGGATTTGGTTGATTGCACATTCACAGTGCAGTTCTACATGTTGCTGTATCTCTGTATGTTGCAAATTGGTAGCTGGATCCAGAGGTTTGATCATTTAGTGTTGCAAAACAGTGGTGATATTCTATCATTTCTTTTACTGGAAT
Organism: Cabassous unicinctus; assembly: GCA_029593785.1. Taxonomy (NCBI): domain Eukaryota; kingdom Metazoa; phylum Chordata; class Mammalia; order Cingulata; family Chlamyphoridae; genus Cabassous; species Cabassous unicinctus. The sequence continues at coordinate 12,167 of JAQZBX010071550.1, read as the reverse complement.
ACCTTTATAAAGAAACAATCCTCTTATCTACTATTTGGTTATACAATTCATATGTGATACAGTTTAGACAAGAAGGGCAGAAAATATGTTTTTTCTTTCACTTTATCATTTTCAAGATTAAAACATCTGTAGAGATGTTATTCTGCTGCTTATTCTCTCTTTTTATACTGTGTATGGGATATAATCTCACTACTTTACTGTTGTTCATTTTTACATGAAATGAGTTTTCTTGAACTTTTAAAAGAAAGAATGGTTCATGGTATTGTTTTTCTAACTTCATGGAGCTCCCTCTTGTTTTTTTAATGTAGTGTTTAAAAATATATAGTGGCTTTTCTCCTTAGACTTATTGGTTTTATTCATTCATCTTGGCCTTCTCTTTTCACTGAATCTATTTTCCTTGTCCTGCTCTGTTTTGATTCTATTTATGGTAGCTTATTCTCAGTGTGGGGCTCTGTCCTGGGAAGGCATCCTGGTTGGTCACTTTTGAGAGTTCCTACGGACTAGATGGTTCTAGCCCAGTTGGTTGTCAACTAGGAGTGATTTTGTCCCAAAGGGGACATTTGTCCCAAAGAGGACATTTGGCAGTACCTGGAGACATTTTTGGTTTTAACTACTAGGGGAGTGTTACCTATATCTAGTGGGTAGAGGCCAGGAATGATGCTCAACATCCTACAATGCACAGAACAGCCCCCACAACAAAGAACAAATAAAAGAGTAGACCAACCTTGTGAAACCCTCCTCTAGCCCCTTCATATCTGATTGCAAGCCCCTTGCACTTACTCTCTATGAAATTGGGCAAAGCCCTTCTTAGTTTCAGTTGCTGTTCATAAATTGTCCCCTTGTGCTTTCCAGTAAATATATAATGACTATTTTAGGGTTCTTCTGTTCTTAAATCTGTCAGATATTTGATTGCTTCTCTGTTTTGCCCTGCACAGATACAGATATCATGTGGATCTTTCAGCTACTGGTAATTTGTCTTTGCCCATTTATGTTTTGGGGTTTGTGGGAATACCTTTTCCTCTACTTTTGTTATATATGTTACCCAGAAGCTTTTGGTTTTGCTATCTATTTTAGTGTTGCTCTCTATTGCTCTCTCTGTTTTTATGTGGGGATTTGGAGAGATTCAAACACTATACTGTCACGGCTGCTATCTTCTCAGAATTCTCCTGCATAGTTTTAAAAAAAAATTTTTTATTGTAATAACATATATACAACATAAAATTTCCCATTTTAATCACTTTCATACAATTCGGTGGTATTAATTACATTCACAATGTTGTGCTACCATCACCACCATCCATTGCCAAAATTTTCCATCACCCCAAATCTGTACCAATTAAGCATTAACTCCCCAAACCTTGCTCCTCCCACCCCTTGGACTCTGTAATCTACTTTTGGTCTCTAGGAATTTGCATATTCTAGTTATTTCATGTAAATGAAATCATACAATATTTGTCCTTTTGTGTCTGGCTTATTTCACTCAACATGTTGTCTTCAAGGTTCTTGTTGTAGTATGTATCAGAACTTCTTTCACTTTTATGGCTATATAATATTCCATTGTATGTATAAATCACATTTTGTTTATCCATTCATCTGTTGATGGATATCTGCGTTGCTTCTACCTTTTGAGTTATTGTGAATAATGCTGCTATGAACTGTGGTGTACAAATATCTATCCAAATCCCTGTTTTCAACTCTTTTGGGTAAATACCCTATTGGGATCACTGGGTCATACGATAATTCTATACTTAACTTTCTGAGGAACTGCCACACTGTTTTCTACAGCAGTCTGCATGCAGTTTTGAAGATGGAGAAATAGGTGACTTAAATTGGAACTGGCACAGCTTTTAATAGTTACCTTCAACTTTACCTCTATTTAAGACAGAGTTAAGCTCTTCAATTTAAACATAGCAACCAAAGTAGTAAATACTATTAAACAATTCCGAAGAGTTATAAAGTATTTCTTTGCAAGTGAGAATAAACTATGGTATGTTCTTATCAGTACTCATAGCACATGAGATTCCAAAATCTAACTTCTAGGTGAGAATGACAAAAGCTGACAGGGCAAGAAATTAAGAACAGAATTTGTTGCATTAAAATTAACTTATTTGTATGAAAGTATAAAGTGACCTCGGCAGCCCATCCAGGTTTCCCTAAGTTTACTTCAAGAATTAATGAGAATCCATAAACCATTAATTTGGACTCTTTAGAAAATGTGCTAGACAAAGTATTATTACTTAATAATTTATCTAGAGAAGATCTTAGGAAAGTCATGCATTAAGTACGTTCCAGGTAGACTGAGAAAAAAAAAAGATTTCAGAAGTGGTATGCTTGATAGCATATAAAGAAAGTGATTTAAAATATATTTCCAACACTTCCATTTTAGGAGTAATCAGTATGACACACGGTTAAAAAAAACATATCTTCCATCTTTCTAGACCTTAATACCACTGAAAACTTTCTCCTTAAAGCCTATGGGAAATATACTGAATAATGGATCCCCCAGTGTCCTAACTAAATTCAGTTGCAATTGTTTCTTCTGAAGAGCACTTTAAAACCTTTTTAAAAAAAAATTGAAAATGACTTTAAAAAAATCACCTCTCGACAATATTGAGGCAAGACACACCATCCTGGCCACCTACAGCATAAAGAAAGCCTCCAAGCACTGCCACACCAACACTTGTCCTGCAGGTGCTTGTAGGGGCCACATCACTGCTCCATTGGTTTGTTTTGGGGTCATACCTGCAAAGGAAATACCAAGAGCACAGTTTGGATTACACAAAGAAAGTGTGGCGATGTTTACATATTCAAAATCAAAAGATTTATATGATATATATTCTTTCCTCTAAATATGAACTGATTTATAACTAAGGCATATGAAAGTCTAATGTAATGTTTTTGAGCTTTGAATTTCATTTTTATTTAAACACAATATATATGAATATATATATTTTAAACATTTCAGAATGTTATAGATAAAGCTAAAGTCCACCTCAATTCTGGTCTCTTCCATTTTGATTTGGTGTATATCCTTCAAGATTTCTTTGTAAAATAATTTTAAATATGTATATGTGTACTCACATATACATTGTTTTAAGTTTTCTTTGCATAAATAATACCATGCAATAGGCATTGTTCCAAAGTATTTTTTCCCCTCAACATATTTTTAGATCTATTCATGTTAATAAACATACCTCTAGACTATTCCTTTGAACTAATATATAATATTTCATTATATTGTGTGTGCCATATATTATTTAATCATCTCCCTATTGATGTATCCTTAGATTGTTCTCGACATTTTGTTATAAAAATGCTGATTACCTTTGTATATTTCTCTTTGTATAAATGGATATAAAAAATATACTATCAAATTGCTCTTTTCTTGGTTATATCAATTTTCATTTGTTTTCAATTTCATTAATTTTTTATCTTTATTTTTTTCTTCCTACTTTCCTGGGTTTTGGTTGCTCTTTTCATAAGTTTTTGATTAAAAAAAAAACATGATCCATTTATTTTCAACCTTCCTTATTTTCAAATGAAGCCATATCAATTAAAATGCATATAAATTTGTCTCTGAATACCACTGTAGCCATTTGGCAATTTGATGTAATTATGAATTCCAAAAATATAATTGGATCATGCTTGTAAACTGATCTGTTAATCCGGGCATGATTAAGTTATGATTAAGGCATTGACTGGGCCACATCAGTAAGGCGTTGAGCCCCACCCCTTGATGGGTGGGGGAATCGAATATAAAAGGCAAGGCAAAGGACAGAGTGAGTAGTTCTGATGTTAGAGTTTTGATGTTGGAGAGAAGGCCCCAGGATAGAGACGAGCCATTCGCCTGAGAGTTCACAGCTGGCCTTGTGGAGAGAAGCAAAGCCCAGAGAGCCTAATAGTCTACAGCTGACCTTGTGGAGGAAACAGAGGCGCTAAGCCCGGAGAGAAACGGAGCCCTGGGAAGAGAGGAACCCAAGAAGCCTGAACCCTGGCAAACGTCGGTAGCTGTCTTGCTCCAACACGTGGCAATGGACTTTGCTGAGGGAAGAAACTTATGCTTTATGGCCTGGTAACTGTGGACTTCTACCTCAAATAAATACCCTTTATAAAGACCAACCCATTTCTGGTATTTCGCATTAGCGCCCCTTTGGCTGACGAATACAACCACCTTGGCTGAATCCCATATATCTTGAGATATATGGGTTTAATTGTTACTAAGTTGTAAATATTTAGTCATTTCCCCTCTAATTTTTCTTTAACCCATCATTTATTTCTAAATGTGCTTGCTTTATTTCTTTGTTTTTTCTTCTATGGAGCTGTTCCCTTCGTTTTTTCAGTTTTACAACCTATACCTCTAGATGTTGATACGCTGCAGGGTTTCATAGATGTGTTTCAGAAATATTAAGACTTACTCTAAATCACAGTCACACAGCTGAATCAAGAGGAGTGTGTGAGAGCAAGAAGTTATTTAAAAAACAATTACTGGAGATTTTCAATGTGTGAGATACTGTGACAGATACTATGGAAAAAAATGTTTCAACAAATAATCATAGCACAATGATATGTACAGGTAAGTCCAAAATACTTAGGAAAGAGCAGAAGAGTGAGTAACTAATTCATCAGTATGGTGTCAGAAGAAGCTTTACTGTAATAAATAACATTTGAGTCTTGAAGGACAAGTAAGGATACAATAGGTAATCAAGGGGCAGAGACATTCCAGGAAAGAAACAACAGCTTGCAATCATGTAGGGAAAGGGGCATGAAAGACAATGGTGTGTCCAAGGAATGGCAAGTAATTTGGTGAGTCTGCAGTAGCATATTTAGGGAATGATAATGTGTCATGGGAGACAGACTAGAAAAATAGGCAGAAATCAGATCATAAAGGACTTGTATATTATGCTAAGGGGTCTAGCATGCCAACTAATGTTGTAGATGCAATACTATAGAAGCAATAGTCACATCGGTTTCCTAATTAATGTCTCAAATGAAAACTGTATAGTAGAGAAAAAATTGCAAGTTGGCTTTACTCACCTTTCAACACTATTGAGATAAGAGGATCCATCATGGCCTCCTACTGCATATAAAAGGTCATCAAGAACACTGACACCAACTCCACATCGCCTTTTGCTCATTGAAGCTACCATTCTCCATTCATTGGTTTGAGGATCATATCGTTCAACGCTGGAAATAGCATCCCCACTACACCAACCACCAACTGGGGAAGTATCAGAAATAAATGGTCAGGAGAATACCTGCCCTAATGCATAGAATATGTCAATCACTGTTGACCTTTAAATTGTGCTCTAATGCCTGGACTTAACAAATTTCCCGAGAAGCAGGTCAAAACACAAGTTTGTCTTAACTATTCCACTGGGATTGTTATAATAGTATTTAATTATTTTTCTAAGTAAGTTATTATTATGTCCATGTCACAGAGGAGGGCAAAGATACCAACTCAGAGAATATTGGAAGGTAATATAGCACATAATGGATAGAACACTGAATTTAGTTAGAAAACTGGGATGAAGTGTTATTTCTACTAGCTAAGTGACATTGGGGAAATCCTGTACACTCTTCTTGAACCAGTTTCCTCACTTGTAAACTAAGGAATCAAATTTAAAAAGTGAAATAATACATATGTGGGAAACTGCTTTCTAAAGTATAAGATGATACATAATGTAATGTAATGTGTTATCAAAAGCCAAAAGAAGGATTATCTATTAAAGAAGATGGATTTTGGCTTATCTACTCATGATCGCTCTCTCTTTTTTTTTTTTAAGATTTTTTTTTTATCCCCTCCCCCATTGTATTTGTGCTCGCTATCTGTTCTCTGTGTCCATTTGCTGTGTGTTCTTCTGTGTCTGCTTGTCTTCTCTTTAGGCGGCACTGGGAACCAATCCTGGGACCTTCCAGAGTGGGAGAGAGGCGCTCAAACCCTTGCGCCACCTCAGCTCCCTGGTCTGCTGTGTCTTATTGTCTCTCCTCTGTGTCTCTTTTTGTTGCTTCATCTTGCTGCGCCAGCACTCCTGCATGGGCCAGCGCTCCTGTGCTGGCCAGCTCTCCATGTGGGCCAGCTTGCTGCATGGGCCCACTTGCCTTCACCAGGAGGCTCTGGGAATCGAACCCTGGACCTCCCATATGGTACACAGGAGCCTAATCGCTTGAGCCACATCTGCTTCCCTACTCATGATCTCTTAATAGGGCCATTTTGGACTAAAAATAGTACAAAAATTCTCATGACCTATATTACAAAATATTTTAATTGCTGTTTAAATTGCAGTCTGTACTGAATCCTAAACTATCCAACATGACAATTAAGATCAGAAAACACTTTGAAGAAATTACATTTTTCATAAATGAGTAAATACTCAGAACAATAGTTGTAAACTGAGTTCCATAAAGCTTCTCTGAGTGCTACCTGAAAAAAAAAAAAGTGTGGTTATGGCAGATACCTTTAATTTCTTATTCTTTTAAACCATCCTTATTTCAATCCAACATAAAAATAGATTCTGGAACATAAAAAATGAAGTCGAAGGATACCTTAACCTCAAAACATTTGAAAACTGCTAGTTTCTAAAGGGTGTCTCATGTAACGTCCCAAAACAGACTAAAATGGGAATAATGTTTATACACTTCCTCTAGAGGGATTAGTAAGGGAACTTTATTTCAAATTTCAATGTGATATATAAATTTTATTTTATTATGGTTTCATTTTAAATAAGGATATCCAACTAATACTAAATCATAGTAAATTCTGTATAAATTAATTAGCTTAAATTCTAATTCTTTTCTAGGAGATATGCAAGGATTTTCAACATCAGAGAAAGCATTCTAAATTCTAAAATAAAAGTTTCCTGCAAATGTGAGGGTTATAAGCATTTGAGACAAATCTCACTGACTAATTGTTACATCTCAGGCATAGTTTTATAATGGAAGCCATTATAACCAGCTTTTTAAATTGGATTACATGACTTCAAATCAAATTAATATCACTCTATATATTGTGTTCTTTGATACCAAAGACAAAAAAGTAGGCTTCTAGGAAACCAAATTTAACTCCTTCCAGTGGCCTAAGTCAGTATGAAAAGGAAAAGGTTGCTCAACTCTACTGTCTCATGGTGATTTTATATGCATTATGATTTCCAAGGCAGCAAGTGATGGCAAAGGTGGGATAGAAATAGACAAATCATTATTACTAGCTGAGTAAACTGTACTTAGAAAAAATAAGTATATGCCTAATCTCTGCCCTGAGAGCTATCAATTTAAGTTAAATAACATATTTAAGGAAAAAATGCTGTAGAAAAAGGGAAATACACCTTTATGGGTGTGATAAGTTAACAAGAATTACTTCAAAGTCAGATTTGGTCAAAAAGTGTTATTCTAAAGAAGGCAACTTTCAGAAAGAATCTGGAATAAGGTCATTAAGCTGTGAACATTAAAACAGAAATACATAATTATTGATAAGCATCAAGGTGCCTAATTGAAAACAGGAGGAAAAGCTAAAAACAAATATATCAATAGGGGTAAAATGCTCCTAAGTCAAAACTACTATGTTCACAGATTTGATCTTAGGCTTGTAGTATTTATTTATTTTTATTTTTTAAAAAAGATTTATTTATTTATTTCTCCTCCCCCTTGTTGTTTTGCACTCGCTGTCTGCTCTCTGTGTGTTCTTCTGTGTCTGCTTGTCTGCTCTTTAGGTGGCACTGGGAATTGATCCTGGGACCTTCCGGACTGGGAGAGAGGAGCTCAATCTCTTGTGTAACCTCAGCTCCCTGGTCTGCTGCGTCTCTTATTGTCTCTCTTCTGTGTCTATTTTTGTTGCGTCATCTTGCTATGCCAGCTCTCCATGCAGGCTAGCACTCTTGTGTAGGCCAGTTCTCCTGCGCGGACCAGCACCCTGTATGGGCCAGCTCTCTGCTGAGGCCAGCTCACCATGTGGGCCAGCTTGCCTTTCACCAGGAGGCCCTGGGAATTGAACCCTGGACCTCCTATATGGTAGATGGGAGTGCAATCACTTGAGCCAAATCTGTTTCCCTGTAGTATTTATTTTATTTTATTTCCACAGATTGAAAAAGAAAGGGAAATTCAATTTACTGAGGGTTAAGTGAGAACTGGTGACTTAGCATTTCAAAAATAGTAAAAACAAAACTGCAATAAAACCAAAGTAAACTAAGGACTAAGATTTAAGTAGAGACAGATAGGTCGAGATCTAAAATTATGTCCAGTGAACAGTATCGCTCAAGAATGGAGTTCAGATTCTGAATAACATAAAAAGCTTGAGAAAATAGAGAAATACCATACCAGTTGTAAAGGGAATACATAATAGATATTTTCTACATATGAAAATGGAAATCTTAATAGTATAAGATAAGGTGACAGATGATTTAACTTTTCTTTATATTTTTACACGTTAATCAAAATTTCTAGAGGAGTGGATGTGGCTCAAGTGATTGAGCTCCCACCTATCACATGGGAGGTCCTGGTTTGGTTCCCAGTACCTCCTGGAGAAGATGAGCAAGACAGCAAGCTGGCACAATAGGCAGGCGCAGTGAGCTGATGCAAAAAGATGATGCAACAAGGAGACACAAAGAGGAAAGACAATGAGAGACAGAACAAAGCAGGGAGCTGAGGTGGCTCAAGCGAATGAACGCCTCTCTCCCATATGGGAGGTCCCAGATTTGGTTCCCGGTGCCTTCTAAAGAAAAGATGGGTTGACACATAGAGCACACAGCGAATGGACACAGAGAGCAGACAGTGAGCGCAAACAACGGGGGGAGGGGGGAAATAAATAAAATAAGTCTTTCAAAAAAAAAGTTTCTATACTGTGTGTGTATTAACTTCTATAACCAGAAAAACAAAGTGTCATTTAAAATGTTATCTTGAAGGAGGGGCAAGATGGTAGCAGAGTAAGGAGCTCCAAGAGTCAGCTCGTCCTACAGTGTAGTTAGTAATCAGCCAGCGATGTCTAACTCTCCTGTCTGGGGGGTCCAGGAGACCAGAAGAGCATCCTGCCAAGATGGAAGAACGGAAGGAGGAGACTGCCCATTTGCAATGAAGATTTGTGAGTAGAGCACTCTCCATGCCGTGGAGGCCAGTGTCCATACCCCGCTGGTGGGGCAAGACGCCTCAGGAACTATTCCCTGGCTGGAGTTGGAAGCTCCATTTCCCAAAAACGGGGGAGGAAGTGACAGTTGGGCACTGACTTCAGCTACTGATTAATAAATTTGGCTGGCTAAAGTCCAATCCTAAGTACAGCTAGCTAAGTCTGAACCCATCCAATTTGGAAAGAGGCTGGTAGCCTCCATTTTAACTCTGCCCCTGGCATGAGGGGAAGCATAACTGATTGAAAATCACAGTGATGGTAGGGACTGGATTCTTTCCACCCAGGTCATATTGCTGCCCTAGTCTGGGCTCCAGCCTCGCCCCCGGAAGGGAGGAAGCTGGGGGGATCTGCACTAGCCTTTCTGGGCAACTGTAGTTGCTTTCAGCCTGCATGGACTAGATTGATAGGCACACCTGTGGCTACATGCCCGACCCCAGTAGGACAGGAGGGGGTGGCTGTGCTTCTGTAGCCTTTCTGGCAACTGCAGTCGCCTTTGGCCTGTACTGCTTAGACCGTTACCCACACCTGTGGCTCCATTCCTGCCCCTGACAGGAAAGGAAGGTGGGAGGTACTTCCACTGTCTCTCTGGGCAACTGTAGTCACTTTCAGCCTACATGGACTAGATTGTTGTGCACACTTGTAGCTCCATCCCTGCCCATGGCAGGGGAGGAGAGGGGCGGGTGCTTCATCAGTCTACCTGGGCAACTGAGGTCAGTTCTGGCCCACATGACATAGGTTACTGCCCACATCTGCAGCTTTAGCCCCATCCCAGGCAGGGAAGGATAGTGCATGGACCTCCATCAGTCTCTCTGGACAACTACAGACAGTCTTGGCCTGCATAGCTTCGAATACTACACACGGCTGAGTTTCCATCCCTACCCCTGGCAGGGGAGAAAGGTGGGAGAAGATTCATTGGTTCTTGGGCAACACAGGAAGCTTCAGCCTCCAGGGCTTACAGTATCATCTGAGGCCTTGGCTCATATTCCACCCCCAGCAAGGGAGCTAGGGCAAGAAACAGATGAAAAAGAGCTGAAAAAATTCAGATTGGCTAAACATGAGCATTATAAAGTTCCAAATTAAGTTGAACCAAGTATCAAAGAGGGGCTGTAGCACAAAGCCAAACAAATAGAAAGCCCTAGAGTAAAGAGAGAAACTGGGCCTAGAATAAATGCATCAAGATAATCAGATGCTGAAACACCAACAAAAAACTACAAGTCATACCAAGAAACAGGAAGATATGGCCCAGTCAAAGGAACAAACTAAACCTCCAAATGACACAAAGGAGTTGAGACAACTTACCAGATGTTCAAACAAATCTCCTTAATAAATTCAATGAGATGGCTAAAGAGATTAAGGATATTAAAAATATACTAGGTGAGCACAAAGAAGAATTTGAAAGCATACAAATAGCAGCTCTTGTGGGAATGAAAGGCACAATAAATGAAATTAAAAATACAATGGAGGCATATAACAGACTTGACGAGGCAGAAGAAAGGATCAGTGAGCTTGAAGACAGGGCCTCTGAAAGCGAACACACAAAGGAACAGATACAAGAATAGAATGGAAAAAATTTAACAGTATCTCAGGGAACTAAATGATAGCAAGAGATGTGCAAACATACATGTCATGGGTGTCCCAGAAGGAGAAGAGAAAAGAAAAGGGGAAGAAGGAATATTTGAGGAGATAATGGTAGGAATCTCCTAACCCTATTGAAGGACATAGATATCCATGTCCGAGAAGCACAATATACTCCAATCCGAGTAAATCCAAATAGACCTACTCTGAGCCATATAATTATCAGAATGTCAAATGCCAAAGATAAAAAGAGAATTCTGAAAGCAACAAGAGAAAAGCGATTCATCACATACCAGGGATGCCCAATAAGATTAAGTCTGATTTCTCACCAGAAACCATGAAGGCAAGAAGGAGTAGTATGATATATTTAAGATACTGCAAGAGAAAAACTGCCAGCAAAGAATCTTTTATCTGGCAAGATTGTATTTCAACAATGAGGACAAACTTAAAATATTCACAGATTAACAGAAGCTGAGAGAGTTTGTAAGCAGGAGATCAGCACTGCAGGAAATACTAAAGGGAGTGCTATAGCCTGAAAAGAAAAGACAGGAGAGAGAGGCTTGGAAAACAGTCTAGAAATGAAGATTATATCAGTAAAAGTATCTAAAAGTATAAAAGGTCAAAATGGGTGAAGAAAGAACTGCCTTTATAGTAATAGCATTGAATGTTAAAGGACTAAACTCCCCAATCAAAAGAAACAAACTAGTAGAATGGATAAGAAAACATGATCCATGTATGGCTGTCTACAATGTTATATGCTGACTCACCTTAGACCCAAGGATATAAATAGATTGAAATGAAAGGCTGGAAAAAGATATTTCACGCTGAAGTAACTAAAAAAAAAAAAAAAGGTGAACTAGCTTTACTTATATCAGACGAAATAGACTTTAAAAGCAAAGCTGTTATTTGAGACAAGAAAGGACATTATATATTACTAAAAGGAAGAAATAATAATAATAAATGTATATGTAACTAACCATGACCCAAAATACATGAGGCAAACCCTGGCAAAACTGAAGGGAGAAATAGAAATCTCTACAATTATAGTTGGAGACTTCAATACACCACTCTCATCACTGGATAGAACATCTGAGCAGAGGATCAATAAAGAAACAAAGAGCTTGAATAGTAGGATAAATGAACTAAACCTAACAGACATATACAGAACATTGCAACCCCCAAACAGCAGAATATACATTCAAGTGTTCATGGATCTTTCTCCAGGATGGTCCGTATGTTGATATGTTGGGTTACAAACAGATCTCAATAAATTTAAAAAGGTAGAAATTATACACAGCACTTTGTCTGATCACCATGAAATGAAACTGGAAATCAACAACAGGTAGAAAAAGGGAAAATTCACAGATATATGGAGATTAACAACTCACTCTTAAGTAATCAGTGGGTCAAAAGAAATTGCAAGAGGGAAGCGGGTGTGGCTCAGTGGATAGAGCCCCCGTTTACCATATGGGAGGCCCGGGTT
>JAQZBX010071549.1:0-15219 GCA_029593785.1 Cabassous unicinctus | reverse complement strand
CCTTGGATAATAAATAAATGCAAAATATCCTCATTCTGGAAACTCCAGGAGATGAAACACATAAGTAACCAGGTTTGGGATGATGTCTCTCAGAGCTATGTGTGTGCGTCCAAATATTCTGAGAAGGGTGATCTGGAAGCGAGGGGAAATGAGAATGGTGTCATTGGGGAAAGACACTAGGAGATGAAATCAGGACCTTCTCATCCAATACTCTTACTCTAGCATTTGCTTCTCTTGGAAACTCAGCTCTTGGCAGTGGAGGAAGGAATCATTGCTCCTCTATGTGACATAAACTCACTTTGACACTGGCTATGTTATTATGGTGCATTATATGAAGTACATCCTCTGTTACTGTCTTCTACTGTGTCTTAGTTTAAATGATGTTCCCTGGACCTGAGGGTGTTTAATCTCACTCCCCTACTCTGGGCAGTTAATCTTGAATTGACAGTGTTCATCTTTTCTAAATTTCTCATGGTAGGGTCCCAAAATCATTATTCTATTTAAACAAAATAATACAATTGAACACAACAGAGCTCACTAAAAATGAGTCTTTTCCTCCTTCTGTATAACATCTATTTCATGGTTTACATGCAGGAATCAGGTCTCCTACTTCTCTAGGAAAAATACTAGTATTTCCCTCTGTAACCTAGTCTTTATCCCTCACTCAATTTATGGAAGTTTCCTTAGCTGAAATCTATATTTTAGGGTCTCTCTTCAACTTTTACTCTTTTAAAAATCACCGTAAATTTCCCTTAAGTTTCACTGATAGTTGACAATGTGATTTTTTTTTTCTTGGAGCCATTTATAGTTTCTTAAAGAGTAAATTTAATTTTCCATCCGAACAAATTTCTGCATTCAGTTTTGACTGAATCATCATTGTTTCCACATATTGTAGGGTCCTGGAGAAGAGTAAAATTCTCCTGACTAAACCAGAAATACTTTTTATCTTTGAGAGAAAAATAGAAGATGCAGTAATGGGGAAGGAAGTAAAGACATATGTAAGGACCTAAGATCTAGGAGGATATAGCAGAGTAGAAAAGCTCTCCATCACTCACTCATGGCTTGTGCTTAAAAAAATCTTAGCATATGAATCAGTGCATCAGAAAGGTATTTAGAAAGGCAACAGGGAATGTTCTAAGGGAATTTTGAAAGAAATACAATCACCCTCTCTCCTTATTTACATTCAAAATATAAGTGAGATTCACATCCACCATCCAGTCTACACCACACCAGGTGTGAGGTGGGGGTGGTACGTGGCTCTCTGCAGCCCTTTCTACCTCTCTCTGGCTTGTGTTCCTGTCCTCCAGAGGATGGGGAACTGCAGATGTGGTGCCTGTTTAACCAATCCTTATAGGCATGTGCCTCCTGCTACCTGATTGCAGAAAGGAGGCATATTAGTGGATCTAATAATTTTAGTGGAGTTTTCTTGATGACACAGTGTTCCTGATGGTAACAGAAGTATCAACTTTCTTAGCCTGCCTTTTTTCAGTGTTTTCTATATTTCCAATTACATGAAACACATAAATCTAGCTTCTTCAATAAGATGAGTATGCATGCTTAAGTTATTTCTCAAAATTCTTTTTTAATTAAAATTTTTTTTATTTTTAAAGAAGCTTTAGATTACATAAATATCACATAAAAAATTTGGAGGATTCCAATATGCTCTGCCCCCTCACCTTCCATGATTTCACACATCAACAACATCTTTCATTAGTGTGATATATTTGTTACAATTGCTGGACACATATTGAAGCACTGCTACTAAACATGGAGTTTATTTAGATTTCAGTTTACAGTGTCTTGTACAATTTTATAGTTACAACAAAATACATAATGGCCTGTATCTGTCATTGCAATGGCATGCAGGACAACTCCGATGTCACTACAATGCCCCCACATTACTCCAATTCTTCACTTTCCTTCCCCTCAGAACCTCTGGTGGCCTCTGCCTTTATATCAATGATAAATGTCCTTCCATTGCTGTAAAAACAATAAGTGTATAATAGAATAACAATAAGTCTACTTTAGTTTATCATTCATTCCCCAAAATGAACAATGGACTAATGTCAAAATTATTAAAAACTTTTATTTGGAAAGAGATTTCTGATTGTAAAGAAGCCATACATATAATTTATTTTTACAAGAACTAATTGCACAAGGATAGTCTTGCAGAATATGAATCTGGGAATTGATAAATCAAATTTTTGTGAGTGAGAATACCAATGACACTATTTCCCCTGGATAAATGTACACAATTGTGTTTATATACCTTGGAAAAATTATTCAGAATATATTTTTTGCATTAATCTCTAACGAAATGGCCTAGGAAAGGGTTTGACACGCTAATTTTTGTAATAAATCATTTGACTGGGAATCATAATTCAAGGAATGTGGAGTGAGATAGGGCTCTTACTTGTACAGGAGAGACTTCCAAAAGGAAATGACAAGCTGAGGATTTTTAATCTCAGATTATGGTGCAATCAAATCAGAGAAATTTTATAGACTAAATGAGTGAAATATCTTTCCAAGAAAATTGCAGTTCTGAAGGGTATGATATCAGATTCTGAATCTGTGTTTTAATAAAATACAAAATGAAAACGAATTCACAGCTTTCCCAAATAATGAAAAGCGAATGCAAATGCATACACAATTATTTTCAAAATAACTCAATAGCTCAGAGAAATCACTAATTCCAAAATGCCACTCTGGTTTGCCATTTGTAGAGATGGCCCAGGAATTAGGTGATGAGTGAAGCATTCACCTTAGTCTACCTCACAAAGTACACAGTAGGTCTACATAAACACCTGCAATTGTGGCCTACTATCTGGCTTTAATTGCTTTAAAAAATATAGTAGCATATGGGGAAAGCACCACATTGGTTTTATGATCTGTAAATGTGAACTATTATTGTAGGAAGTACTGAGAGAAATTTCCTGAAAATGTCCTTCACTTTGAAAATAATTTTTAAAAAGACAACCTTTCCTCACTGGAAGAATCACAGAAATTACTGAGACCATCAAAGTTTGAAGAATCAGGGATTGTTTGTTGATTACAACCTCACTCAATTTATGATTGACAATGTGCAGGAAAAAGTTGCGTATCGGAGATAGAAGGTGGATTATTGTAAAGCAGTCAGACAACGTTTCCAGTTCACGACATGACTTCTTCTGGAAACAATGAAAAAAACCTGGTAGCTGGTATACAGCCTATGCTATGAGTGATTATTTTTCACCAAAATCATATTAATAAAACCCTTGGTTTCATCTGGCCATGACTGCAGGATACCTTCATCAGTCCAGAACTTGCTATAATTGTATATATGCAGAATTACCTATATTAAATATTTTACTGCTGGAAATCCAGGCAGCACTTTCTGCCTTCAATAGTGATTCCAGGGAAGACAATAAGAGAGATCACATGATATAAAATAATACAGAAGAAACAGGTGTCCTTGATATAGGAAAATTAAATGGAAATTTATTATTTGGCAAATTACAAATTAACTTTCTATACACTTATAAAGAATCTAGATTTAGATCTCTCAGTGTTTGACTTCTGTCAATCATGAGCACTTTTCTAAACTTGAGATTATTAATCCCTTTATACATAGAAAGTTTCTCAGCTTTTTTAAGGCCTGCTTTATGTCCTTGTTTCTAAGACTGTAGATAAAGGGGTTCAGCATGGGAGTGACCACCATGTACATCACTGAGGCTTTTTTGCTAGCCCTTGAGTTTTGGGTAGCAGCAGAGCTAAGATACACTCCAACACTTGTACCATAAAACAAGGTCACTACTGAGAGGTGAGTCCCACAAGTAGAAAATGCTTTACACTTGTCCCCAGCTGTAGAAATTTTCAAAATGGCAGATACAATCTTGGAGTAAGAGAAAAGGATTCCAGTGAATGGAATAACACCCAGAAGTCCACCTACAAAATACAGCACAAGCTCATTGAGGAAGGTGTCAGAACAAGCATGTTGGTTTACCTGAATAATTTCACAGAAAAAGTGGGGGATTTCCAAATCTGTACAAATGATAATTTCAAAACCATTAAGCATTGAAAAAGCGAGTTGAGAACATTCAATAACCAGGATGCCAGGAGCAGGAGGCCACAGACCTGGGGGTTCATGATGACCATGTAGTGCAGGGGTGGCAGATGGCCAAAAAGCGGTCATAGACCATCACACTCAAGAGGAAGTTCTCTAATGCTCCAAAAAGCATGGAAAAATAGATATGACTGAGGCAGTTTGCATAAGTTATGATTTTGCTTTCTGTCTGGATATTGAGCAGCATCTTTGGTACAGTGATAAAGGTGAAACAGATATCAGAAAAAAACAGGTTGGAGAGAAAGAAGTACATGGGTGTGTGGAGGTGGGAGTCTGAGATGATGACCAGAGTGATGAGCAGGTTACCCATGATGGTGACCAGGTACATGGACAGGAAGAGCCCAAAGAGTAGTGGCTGCACCTCTGTATCTTCTGAGAGACCCAGGAGGAAAAATTCTAAAACATGTGTTTGGTTTTCTCTTTCCATGTAGATGATGAATTTCCTGGAAAAGATATCAGAGCAATGTAATTTTAACCACAAGCAGTGATCAGAAAAATGTAATAAATGGTATGGTTTGTATTGTAAACACATTAAGTTAATATTTTTCTTGATTTTATATAGATCTAGCGCCCTTATCTGAAAATGTCAAGGAAAACATATGTTCCTGCTTCTCCTTGGTACTTTTGTTGACTAGAAATGTTTGTCCATAATAGAAAACACTTTGTCAAGGCAATATTTTCCATTACAAATTCTCTCCGACTTTATTTTAGTCAACAAAAATTATGAGCAGTTTTGTGTGCCCTGTGACAAAATAGTGAAGAAGAGCAAAGCTGTAGGAACCACATTACCTGGTTACAACACTTACAATAAAACACAATAATTGAACAGAATCCGAAGGATTAAACAGACAAAGAAACCCACACAAATGGTGACCACTGATGTCTCACAGCGGTCGAGGGCAGTTCGATGTAGAAAGCATAGTCTTCTCACCAAGTGGAGTGGGAACAATAGGAGGCAATCATGCCAAACAAAAAAGGAACGTAGACACAGATTTTATTAATTTCACAAAAATTAAATCAAAATGAATCATATCACTTAAAACTAAAATGCTTTGTTTAAGCGCTAGACTAAAACATTAAAAAAATCAAGGGACCCGTGTTATGGTAATGAATTTTTAGATTTAGCAACCAAAGCATGATCCATGAGAGAGTAAAATTTATAAGTTAGTTTTTATTCAAATGTAAAATTTCTGCTCTGTGAAAGACACTGATAGGGATTTTTAAAATTTTATATATTTGGAAAAAATATTTACAAAACACATCTGATAAATGATTTGTATAAAAATGCACATATTTCTCTTAAAACCACAAAATGAGAAACCAAATGCTGAATTTAAAAATGGGCAAAAGCCCTGAACAGAATCCAATCCTAAGAAGATATACACTTCCCAAATAAGTGTACAAAAAGGAGCTCAAAGTCCCTGGCACCTAGGTATTATTACCAAGTGCCAACTAGAAATGCATCTAGGAAAGACTTGACCAAAGGGGAGAAATATTACATACAAATGAGTTTTTATGACTAAGAGATTTCAAACTGAGTTAGGGGGTCATTCCAGATGTTAAGCTAATGCAGGACTTGGCAGGATCTCATTGACTGCCACAGAGAAAAGTGCATCAAACATCAGGGCTCCTGATGACACTAGAGACATCTAGACCCTATAAGCAGGGCAGGGAATCTCAGGAATTCTGCACCCTGTCAGTGGCCTTACTTTGGAATTTATGTTCCCCAGTGTAAAAGAGTTAGACCCATTTATAGATTCCCAACATGTGGCTATTCTGTCCCTTTTATTTGAGCCTACAATTAGCACTATAACTGTTAAATATATATATCCCTGAGTTAAATCTTGGTCTATTCAAGTGCCAGTTGAACCCTGAATCTAAGCAGAGTTTCAACACCTGCTCTCCAGTTCATTGGATTTACCCAGAACAACGGACAAGGAGGTGGTGATGGACAATGCACAACACAAGGTACAGAGAGTGTCGGCAACTGCAAGCAAGATAGTTCCATCCATTTGCCCCATGGTATCTAAGACCCCTCTAAATTAAAAATAGAGTGGGCATCACAAACCCAAAATTCTCAAGGTTTGGGAACAAACAATAGACTAAAACAGACTTATTTTTTATTCTAGCAATGGAAGAACTTTTATCATTGATTTGGAGACAGTGGCCACCAGAAATTCAGCGTGGAGGGAAAGGGAAGAGCAGGTGTAACACAGGGGCATTTTCAGGACATTAGAATTGTCCTGCATGACATTGCAATGACAGATACAGGCCATAATTCATTTTGTCATAACCTAAAATTGTGCAGGACAGACTGTTAAATATAATGCACACTATAGTCCACAGTTAGAAGAAATCCTTCAATACGTGATCATCAATTGTAAGAAATGTACCATCCTAATTAAAGATGATGTTAATATGGGAATGAGTGGGAGGGAGAAGGGGGGACATATGGGAAACCCCTATATTGTTAAGTAACATTTATGTAATCTAAATCTACTTTAAAATTTAAAAATTAAAATAAATAAATAAAAATTTTTTAAAAGCTCAACATCATTTGTCATTAGGGAATAGCAAAATTAAAATCACAATGATATATCATCACACACTTATTTGAATACATAAAATCCTAAACACTGACAATACCAAGTGATGTTGAGTATGTGCCATAGTACGTCTCTCTTTCATTGCTATTGAGAACACAAAATGGTTCAGTCAGAAGAGAATTTAGCAGTTTCTAGTAAAACTATACCTAGTCACACCATACAATCCAGCAATTGTGCTTTTAGGTATACATGTGGCTGTTATGCAAACTTGAGTCTGCACAACACTCCACAGGTGAATGTTTGTAGCAGTTGTTTTTGTCATCTCCAAATCAGAATGCAACAAGATGTTGTACAATAGGTTACTAGGTGAACTCACTGTGCTGTGTCCATACAATGGAACTTTGCTGAAATGAAAAGAAATGTTCCATCCAGCCAAAAATATATGGTCTAACCTTAAGTGATTATTGCTAATTACAAGAAACCAGTTTTAAAGTGCTGCATATGTTGATATCAATTATATGACCTTCTGGGTAAGGCTGAACAATGCAACAATAGGATGTTCAGACGTTGCCAGAGGACTGAGGAGAGAGAAGGAGGGTTGACTAGGTGAAGCACAGGGGGAATTTAGAGCAATGCATCTATTCTGTATGTTGTGTAATTGTAGACACATGACATCACGCATTTGTTAAAACCCACTGAACTTGACAACACAAAGTGTGAACCTTATGCATGCAAGTAAAAAATCATTACAAGGTCAAGAGAATTCCACATAGAATGAAAATATTTCAAATCTATCCAACTATATAAAAATGTATAATTTGCACTGACAAGAAGGGCTGAGGGCAAAGGTGCTGTAAAAGTAATATAGGCTATGAATGGAGCTTATAAAATGAAGTCAAAAGAAACTGTGCATAAGTACAGTACTCTAGTAAAGCAGCATTCCACCATGTATGGATTAACAATTCTAATAATTCTATACATGTACAGTAGAATCAAGAAATTCATAGACAAATGGGAGATGAGTGAATATATTTTTCACTGTGAAGTGGGTGCTTACAGATAAGCAAGGGGAGGAGGTTAGAATATTCTGTGTGATAATGGTTTAGAGTTAGACACAAGAGTATGAACTCACGTGTAGGTGAATATAAATGCAGAGGTTTGTATGCAGAGATATTTCTAGACATGCATATGTACAAGCTTAGTATACACACATGTATTTCTTTGTCCTCTCTGCAGAGAGGGATAGAGTCCTCAGTAGGAAGGATCTCAAATAGTGCCCAGACCATAGAATTTAACACCATTCTCCATGATTGTTTTCTTGGAGAAATTGCTGACTCTAGGAAAGAAATATGCAAGAAGCACCTGGCACACCTTGTAGTACCAAAGAGTAAATAGGTAGTAAAATAACCCCCTCAATGGTAGGGTCATAGTAAAGAGATAGAGAGTGCAGCTGAAAGAGCTCCCATGGCCAAAAGTAGAACAAATTGAACAAGAAAAATCGTATTGCATCACAACCCAAAGTATGAAATAAATGTCATGAATCCATCTTGAAACAAAAAATTTTTTTCATTAAGTAAATAAGAAGAGACAAATCTCTCATGCTGAAGTATTCAATAGTTTATGTGGCCATTGCAGTCTCAAGCCCATGGAGCATAAATCTCACTCCTGAAGACCTCCTCATGACTCTTTCCAAAGGTGATCTGAGGAAAGGCAGAGAAATGAGGAACTTTAAGCTGAGGGACCTCAAAACTTTGTTGATCAAGATAAACATCAACAATGAAAAGTATTGTTGATAGGATGCACCCTGGATATGATGTGATGAAATGACACTTTACCTCTTGTGTCTTCCTACAAAACCCCACAAGTCCAGTCTAAACAAGAGAAGAACATGAGAAAATTCTAACTGAGGGATACTTTACAATATACCTGATATCTACTCTTCAAAACTATCAAGGTTATCAAAACAAGGAGAGTCTGAGGAGCTGCCAATGTCACAAAAGGACTAAGAATTTATGACAAATAAATGTAAGGTGCTATTTTGAATAGCAGATATTAAAAGGGGATGAGCGGTACTTGGAAGCTATCTCTCAAATTCTTGCAATATTTCTGTAAATCTAAACCTGTTCTAATACATTAAGTTTATTAAGAATTAAAATTATTAGTGAAATGCAAAATACTAGGAACATCGACTCCAACATTCAATCCAGACGGAATTACAAGCCTTGTACAAGATTATCACCTTGCTGTAAGTATCACATTCTTCATCCCTTGAATCAGAAAATGTAATTGATTTTATAGAGTAGTTGAAAGAACTAAATAATGATGACAAAATGTCTGATATTGTGTTTAGCATTAATAGCCAATATTTTACACATTATGAGGCAACCATACACAGATTCACTCCCCACACCTTCCCCACATCCATTGTGATATTTCCATCCTTCATCATCAACAGCAATACTCACATTGACCCAGATTGAGCTTTCCTCAGGGCAAGACTTTTCATGAGCCAGCACTGAATCTCCAATAACTCCAAACATAAATACCCATCTTGAGGGCAAACACAAGGATCTTTATTATATGGCTGCTGCCAACCTGGCCATGCTCATGTTCCCCTTTCAAATGTCTGCCCCTCATTTTTCATCAGATATTAAGAACTATTTTTAAAACCTCAGCACATTTGTGTCCCTGTCGACTCTTCTTGGTGTGCTTCTCCCTCTTTCTCTTCCTGAAGTTACTCCAATCCATCTCCAAGGCTCAGTATAATTTAAAGCTCCCTTGTGAAGCCTTCACTAACCTCCACAGAATGAGTCCATTCTTTTCGATCCAATTCAACAACATTTCAGATCTATCTCACGATATTGGATATACTCATTTTTATGTCTATAACCCCATTTGGATGTAATCTCCTTGATATGAGAAACAAAGTCTTACTCATTTCTTTATTCCCAAAATTATATTTAGAGCTCATCATGAAGTAATTGATGACTAAATATTTGTTGAAAGACTGAAAGAAAATATAAATGAATGTGGTTTAACAGATACTTTCAACAATTGTAGAGACAATGGGTGAAACAAGAAAAAATACTGTTGATAGAGGGAAGACCCAAGAGTGACAGGCCTGAGGAGAAAGACTGGAAAAAGAATATATTTTAGTGTATCTTCTATCTATTAACTCTCAGGCTTTTTAAGAAGTCAGGACTTTGTATTTTAAGCTTTCTCTATGGTCATAACCTCTGGATGCCCTTAAAATTACCACTAATAAAAGGAATCCATGGAGCCAAAATACATTACCCCAGTACCTGTGAAGATTCTGTAACTCACCCTGAAATTATCAAGGCAGGGTCCAAGTTGACCAATGCAGATTCTTCCTTCAATGATGGATGAAGTTGGAAGTTCTGATCCCGGGAACAAAAGGGAGATGGAACCACTCACAAGGTCTCTAGAAAACAAAATTGTGTTTTCTCTTCACCAGAAATTAGTAAAGTAGACTTGATATAGTGAAGGGAAATATTTAGAGTTTCTGAGACATTAGGGATTCTATTCTCATGAGCTGCATTAATGAAGTATTCTCTTGTCTCAATACTCCCTGAGATACTTACTTCTCTGGAGGTAAGAAAGGAAAGCACAATGCAAACTTGTGCCAGCTTTGTCCCTTGAGACAGCTTTGGAGCTCCTTGTTCATCACTTATCCCTCCAGACACGTACATACCAGGAGGAGGTCACCTCTCTTTAGGTAGGGGTTCTAGTATGGCCAGGTGTCCTATAATGATTTCCCTGTTGAGGATTCTGGAGAAAGAATCTGGATACACTAATATATGTTATGTCTCCATTCTGTCTCCTTTGGAGTTGGCTCTCATGAACGGAGCCACCCTCTCTCAAGAGGAATTCCTCTTGTCTCCCTGCTTCACCTTTCTCCCCCATAGTTAGCAATATCTGTTCAACTCATACAACCATTTGTTTTCTCTCATTCAACAAATATTTTTTCAGCAATCCTGTATTGTAAACACTAAAATATTTTCTGAATATGGAAAGGAGTATAAGGTACTGTGTTCCCTCTCAAAAAGTTCACAGTCTAAACCAGTAAAGAGAAAAGGATGTAAATAAATATAACATCCTAAGGGGATACTGCAGTCCTGATGAATTTCAATTCCTTATGAATGATGCTTGGTTTTTCTATTTCTTCCCTTAGGCTCCTGGGACTTTGATAGGTATTACATTGAATGCAAAGATTATTTGAGTACCACTGGCATATTCTTTAAACAGTTTTATTCACACCCCATACACATCTTCCATATTGTACAGTTCATGGTTGTCAGTTTAATCACAGAGTTTTGCATTCATCACCACAATGAATTTTAGAATATTTTTTTGACTCAGAAAAGAAAAATACACTTATTAATGATACTTAATATTGTTGTGATATCTTTGTTACAGTTGATGAAAACATTACAATATTATTGTTACATATAGTCAGCTTTTTTCTAATTTTTATTTTTAAACATACAATATAAATCCCAACAACCCTACTCCAAGACATATACTTGTGAAACTGTTATATGCTCAGGAAAAGTAAAGAAAGACCTGAAGGCAGTGAAAAAAAAATCTCATAAAAGGGAAGCTCAATAAGATTAAGTGTTGATTTCTCATCTGAATCAAGGGAGGTAAGAAGACATTGTATGAGAAAGTTAAGGTATGAAAAGAAAAAAATTTCAAGCCAAACTTCTGTAAACACCAAAGCTGGCATTCAAAAAAGTTGGAGATTTCAAAATATTCACAGATAAACAGAAATTATGAGTAAGCCAATAAGAAACCTGCAATTCAAGAAATACTGTTGGGAGTTATGCAGGTTGAAAAGATAAAAACAGTAGTGAGAGAGTTGGAGGAGAGTGTAAGGACAACTAAAAAGGAAAAAGAGGAATAAAAACAGCCTATGACATACATGAACCCAAAGACAATGTGGCTTATTGAAGTAATTAATTCCTTAAGAGAAATAACACTGACTTTTGATGGATTAAAATCACCAGTCAAGAGACACAGATGTGCAGAATGGATAAGGAAATATGACCCATTTTTAGGCTGTCTAGAAGAAACCTTAGACCCAAGGATTCAAGGAGGCAGAAAGTGAATATTTGAAAAAAAATATTACAAACAAACAATAACCAAAAAAAAGTGGGAGTAGCTTTACTAGTATAGGACAAAATAGACTTCAAATGCAAAACTATTACAAGAGACAAAAACAGACACTATATATTAGTAAAAGGGGTAATCTTTCAAGAAGAAGGAACAATCATACACATTTATGCACGTACCCAGTGCACCTCAAAACACATGAAGCAACCCCTGGGTGAAAAAGTGGAGAAAGAGATGCCTCTACAATCATAGTGGAGGACTTTAATACACCATTATCACCATTAGACAGAACATCTCAACAGAGAATGAAAAAGAAAAAAGACTTTGAATAATACGTTATAAGATCTGGACTCATAGACATATACAGAACACTACACCCAAATACAAGGGGATGTACATTCTCCTCGAGTGCACATGGATCATTCTCCAAATATACCACATGTGCGGCCACAGAAAAATTCTCAATGAATTAAGAAAGATTGAAATTATACGCAGTAATTTTATTCACAACAATGGAATGAAGCTGGAAATCAGTAAGGGTCATAGAACCAGATTAAGCACAAAGATAGGGAAGTTAAACTACACACTCTTAGACAATCAGTGGGCCAAGGAAGAAATTTCAAAAGAAAACAGTTACTACCTTGAAATGAAAGAAAATGGCAATACAACCTATCAAAACCTGTTGCTGCAGCAAACTGTACTGAGAGGGAAATTCATAGCCATAAATGGACATATCAAAAAAGAAGAAAGAGGTAACATTACAGACCTAACAGCACACTTGGAGGAATCAGAAAAATAACTACAAACCAATCCCAAAGGAAGAAGAAAGAAGCAAAACAAAGATTAGAGCAGAACTAAATGAAATAGAAAATAAGAAAGCACTAGAAAAAGTAAAACTAAAAGCTGGTTCCTCGAGAAGATCAATAAAATTGACAAAACCCTAGCTAGACTAACAAAGAAAAAGAGAAAGAAGATGCAAAACATAAAATGAGAATCGAGGGAGAGGCTATCACCACTGATGACACAGCATAAAAGAGTATCATAACATGATACTTTGAAAAATTATATGCCACAAGAAGGATAATTTAGAGGAAATGGACAAATTCTTAGAAACACACAAGCAGCTTACACTGATGAAAGAAGTACTCAAAGTTTATTTCATAATATCACATGCCATGTAGCACAATATAGATATATTCAAAATATTATATTAATAGCTATAAAAGTGACTTGATAATGCAAACTTTTGATTGAGGTGACTAATAAAGTATTTACAACAAAGGGTTTATGCCCATTTGTTGACTTCTGCATTATGAATGAGAAGTACAGAGACCTGTGTTTGCATATTACAGAGAGAGCCAATCTAGTTGGCTATATTGGGAGAAGAGAGTTAAAACTTTCTGAGAAGAAGGCATCTAAGGCATGATTGAAAGGATGGATGGATGAGAGCCTCATGAACATGGTATGGAACGTTGTGCAAATTGGATAGAATCCTCACTCCTGGATTCATTTCTTGTCCCTTCACCAATACAGGCAACATTGAAACTCCAAAATAGGATGTTGTATTTAAAATTGCCCTTAGAAGAAATAGGAAGAAACAAATTTTATGGGCAGAGAGAACTGGGGGTGATTGGCCCCAGGAATTCAAAACCATTCATTCATTCCTTTTGCTTGATTTTCTAAAAGAATAATAATAATAAAGAAATATTAAGAGACTTTATTTTCAAGTACCAGGGCTAGGGACTGAACCCAGGACCTCGTATGTGGGCAGCAGTCACTCAACAACTTGAGTTACATCCATCCCCCTGAGAAGTTGTAATAGAGTGAAAATTGTCACAGAGATAAATGGGAATATCAGTGCATGCTAAGTTTAATATTCATATTATGCTTTCTATAAGCTCTAAATTGCCATGGCCATGAATAAATGAGGACAGAATTTTGATTATTCTGTACCCAGCAAACTATCTGGCACATTTCAGGTGTGTAATACTTGATTGTTAAATGACCTAGTAGATGAAGCATCTGATTGTTACTCAGTTCCTTAGGAATTGAGTTTCCTTTGGAGCATAGGCCAAGATGTAAGTGTCCTTTGTTGGAGAGAACAGATAATTTTTGGGGAAAGGGTATCACATTGATAGAGGTATGCCTTGACTGTGGTACGGTTCCAGGGAGCTTTTGGGAATCTTTACAGCTGAAATCCAGAATTCATTTTGCTCCCATAGTGAAGTAACATCAATGTAAGGCGCATCTATCTGACAAATCGGTGGGTGAAGCACGTGGGTGAAGCTTGCTCCAGAGCTTGGTTTCAGTATGTCTTAAAGTTCCAATCCTGTAAATGTTTTTCATCTTGTGCTTCTTTGTTGGCGTTCAGGAACTGGGTCGGTGAAAATGGTGCCACGGATGACAAAGAAAGAAACAAAGAGAAGAAAAAAGTGGGATCAGGGGACCTCGCCCCACATGGAGACAAGAGCCCAGCCACCTCACAAAGTATGGCTTTTATTTCAGCTTTAGAACAAAAAAATGTGTGAGCATGTGCAAGGATAATAGATAATTGACTGTTACATCTTACTGAAATCAACAAGTCTTAAATGTCAATAGCTCTGTTCTTTGTTACATTTCTGCAATTCACAGGTGTTGTTTCAGGATGTTTCCCACCCAGATCCTATTAGCATGAGACTGGAGGGCTTGTTTATTACATTCCAAGGTGACCTTTCTGTCAGTAGTCATGGCCTTTAATTGAAACTCCATCACTTCTTGTATTTTATGAATTGTACTTGTCCATTTGTTTGCATCATTTTACACTTTAATAAATGTATGGTCCCCATGCATTGCTGGGAGGAAGGTGAAATGGTGCAGATGCCATAGAAAAAAGTTTGGCGGTTCCTCAAAAAGTGTAACATAAAATTACCATATGACCAGTCATTTCTACTTCTAGGTATAATTAGTGAATTATTTCCTTAAGCTTCCCCTCTAGTTGTTTGAAAAGTAGAAGAAGGCGTAGAGATGAAGTGATCTGAATTTTGGGTGGAAAAATTAACCTAAATGCTACTAGAGGGGCCTTCCAGGAAAATAGTGTTGAGGTAGGAAGGCAGAGTCTGACCCTCTCACAAATAAAGTGGAGAGAGGCAGGGAGCTATCTAAAAGGAGCTGGTTTGGATATATAGAGAGTGGGAAGGTGCTCTGAGGCCCCTAGGAGGGTACCAGAATGATAAAGAAGCCAAAGGAAAACTGAGAGTTGCTCAAACCTATGGCTCAAAATGGCACATATACACCACCCTCAGGCAACAATCTTGGAGGGGGCATTCCCTGGGAGGAAGAGGGGTCTGAAAGAGGGTGAAGATTGATTTTGTGTGTGTATGTGTGTGTGTGTGTGTGTGTGTGTGTGTGTGTGTGTGTGTGGTGACTTTTGCCAACTGAACGCCCTTTGAATCTTGGAAG
>JAQZBX010071548.1:0-15219 GCA_029593785.1 Cabassous unicinctus | reverse complement strand
TGGCGCAATGGATAGCGCACCCGTTTACCATATGAGAGGCCCCGGGTTCGCTTCCCGGCGCCTCCTTGTGAGGGCGGGCCGGCTCGCGCGGTGCCGTGGGCTGATGCGGCGGGACCTCACAGCAAGGGGGAGATGAGCAGACACAGAGAAGACACGCAGTGAATGGACACAGCAAGCACAAGCAGCAAGGGGGGGATAAATAAATAAAATAAATAAATCTTTAAAAAAAAAAAAAAATATTTACTGGTTGCTGAAAATGTTGTGACCAGAGGCTTATAGGAACCTACCCCTGTATTTCCCCTAAGAGCAATGATTCAGTATTTTCTAATTCAGTGTTTGCAGCAACTTTGTAGAACATAATAACTACTGTGAATAATGAGACTGGACTATGTGTGTGCATAATATTTATAAGAATGTATGTAAGTATAGGTTTACATACAGAGTGTGTGTGTGTGTGTGTGTGTGCATGAAAGCACATGTGAGTACATGAGCACAATGAAGCAAATGGAACAAAATCTAAACAATTGGAGTTCTTTGTACTGTTATTGAAACTTTTCTGTTATATCAAAACTTTGCTCTCCCCCCCCAAAAAAAGAAATCTAGGGGGAAAAAAAGTCCAGTCTTTGAGTAGCAATCACAAAAAAAAAAAAAAAAAAGCTAAAATTTCTTTCCTCTCCCACTCAACCTACTTCAGGTCTAGAATCTAGAATCCCGTAGTAGGAAGAAGAGGGTGCTTCTCCTCCTACCCACTTCCAGCTTATTGTAGAATTTCTGAGGCATACTTGGTTGGAATAGGGGTGGTGGGTAGGAGGGTAGGAGAGGTACAAGAAGGGTTTTAATTGGCATCCGTGTAACCTGATAGTAGTTACTTCTAGCCATGATTATTTAAAACTGATTCTTTGGGTGTATTTGTAGGGTCTACAGAGCCTCCTCCTGCTCCAGTCTCTGGAGCTCACTCACCTGCAGTTCCCTTTCCAAGGGTAAAATGTCTTCTTTGGCAATATGTCCAATATAGGCTTGTTCTTGAGGGCACACCACACCAATAGGCAGCCGTCAGGGGCAGAGCCCCTTTAAGGCTCCAGGCCTTCTGTCTTTCCCTACATGGCCCACATTTAGAAACCCTAGGCTGTTCCCAACATAGCCACCTCACAGGAGCCTGTTGTCTTTTTCCTCTTTAGTTTTTTTCCAGGCCTGAATTCAAGATCAGCCCCATAGACTCCAGAGGATGCAGGTCAGAATGACAGATTGGTCTCCTTGAAGCTAGTCACATTAACTTAAGGTTAGGAGAAAGTAGCCCACCCCACCCCTCCCTGTGGTAGTGGTGGGGGGTTCACAATATACCTGACAATTCTTTCCAAATATTATTTGAGTCTCTAATATTTACAGCTTCCTGACCTCTTCAATTTCTGCTCTTTTATTCCCTCCTAGTGGGTGAGGGGTGGGTGGGATAGAGCACCAGTTTTTCAGCCATCTTCTTTTCAAATTGTGCTCAGGTAGTCCAGCTTTGGAATGTGGGATAGTTGGCATCTATTTGGGGAGGGGGGCTACAGCCAAAACAGGCAGACAGAATCACATTTTAATATCCTGTTGCATATGTTTATTGCTATTCCTGATTTATTGATTTTAGATAATATCTATTGATTCCTACTGTGGAGGATGAAGATATGGCCCTTTTACATCACCCCAAGCCCCCACTTCTCTTTTCTCCATCCTCTCAGAACAGGTATCTCACACTTTTTTGGTTAAATCAATGTAAATTATTTGCATAATTATGACTATGTATTATTTACTGCTGAGCAAAGTGATATATTATGATGATATTTCCTTTATTGTAGGATTTTTTCCCCCCTGGAATTGAATTTTTTCATTATTTCATTATTTTTTCTTTTGCTAGTTTTCTGTACTATGACTAATTCTTCCCAACTCCCCAATGGAATTTTATAACTCCTCTGAAGAGTATTTTTCACATAATCAAACATTGCAAGATCTCTCAGTGTCATTCTTCTTCTAGAGACTTCCCTCATTCCCTCTATCTAAACTAGTTACTCTATAGGCCTGGTGCATAGCTGGGGCCTTAGATCATCTTTTGTCTCTCTCCTGTTTCCTGGATCTGTCTTTTCCTCTTTCAGTTTATATCTTCATTTTGGTGGAACACATCTTCCAGTAGCTTCCTTAAAAAGAGTACATAGGAGGAATTCTTTTTTTTTTTTTTTTTTTTAAGACTCTGCATATCTGAAAATACCCCTGTTCTCTCAAATTGATTGATAATTTGATTGGATATAGAATTCTAGATTAAAAATAATTTTCCTCAGAATTTGTAAAGTATTGATTTTTTAGGTTTCACTGGTGCTGTTGAGAAGTCCGATGCCCTTTTTATTCTTGAATCTTTGAATATAGCCTATTATTTCCTCTCTGAAAGCTTTTAAAATCTATTCCAGTGTTCTGAAATTTTAGTGATGTGTCTTGATGTGGGTGTTCTTTCATCTTTTGTACTGGGTATCTGGTGCTTCCCTTCCATGTAGAAACTCACATTTTCAAGTTCTGGGAAATGTTCTTCTATTAATTCTTCTTTGATTTCTTCCTATTTTCTCTTTTCTTTCTTCCAGAACTTCCTCTAAGTTAAATATTGGACTTCCTGGATTGAGTCTCTGATTTTCTTTTTCTTTTTCTCCATTTCTATGTTTTTTTCTTGTTGTTGTTCTACTTTCTTGGAGATTTCCTCAATTCTGCTTAATATTTTTAATTTCTTCTATCATATTTTCAGATTGCTAAGAGCTTCTATTGCTCCTTTCATGGCTAACATGACTTTTCTCTCTAGGAATATTAATACTAGGTTTTTTGAAGTTTTATTTTGCTCCCTACAGTATTTCTATTTCTTCCGATCCTTTTTACTACTTGTTTTGGTCTCTCTCTCTTATGTTGAAGTGTTTTCTTAAAGGAATATGTTTATATTCATTTATATTTAAAAGGAAAATCTTAAAAAAATTATTGGAATCTCTGTGTGCATGGCTGGGACACATAAAGAGATAGGATGGTTAGTTATGAACCTGGATATTTCATTGAAGAGCCCACAAAAGTCAATATCCAGAGATCTTTTTGGGGGATAGAAGAGGGAAGAAGCAATTCAGTTTCTCTAAAGAAAACTTTTCTAGTCAAGATGCTTGGAAGATATAAGCCTGACTGCCAGTATTCTTGGAGCCTAATAACACAACTTTCAGTCTACAAATTCTTACTTGCTCCCTTTACCTTTCACTATTCCCAGTATTTCAGGGTCTGCAACATTTCTGGTCAAGTTTTATTCTATAGAATAAATCTCTGTTCTCCTCCAAGGGTAAGAGTGGTGGGATTTTCTGGTTTCATGGATCTATAGGTCTAACTGGTTTCTATGCAGACTTTGAATCAGTCCTCTGTTTCCACCCCAATTCCTTACCCACCATCTTCTCCAGTACCTGGTGAATTCATTTTCTGAATCTTTCTAGGATTCTGTGGTACAAATTAACTTGCTTCTCCGTGTTATCCCCCTCTGCAGGCATTTAGGGTTTAGCTCCATTAGTTCTACTCTCTCTTTTATCTCTTTTCCTTCTCCTAAAATTGTGTTAACATTTTGAGTCCAATATTTCTCATGGGCTTATGCTTCTTTTTATTATTATTATTCCTTTACTCTTATTTTAGAGATGTTTTAGGAAGGATGTGTGTTCGTTCAGTCTGCCACACCTGAATAAAATAAGCACTTTTCCATATTTTTGCTAGTAGATATGTGGCCACACATATACATATATGTATATAAATATAAATACATTCAGGTTATCCAAAAGATGTAGAGTGAAGAATAATCTCCCTTTTACTTTGCTCTTCAGTTCTTTCCCAGAAGCACCCACAGTTACCACTTGTTTGTGTATCCTTCCAAAGAAAGCTTATACACACAGATACATATATGAGCATATGAGTAGATGTTAATGGATTTTATTTTAAATAAATGAAGCAATTTCTTTGCATATCTCTGAAGTATATTTATATTTTAAATAGAGCAGTGCTTAACCCAAAGATATGAATCTCTTTTAGTCAGATTTTAGGTTCCGTTGCAAGTGGTAGATATTTTCAAGGGGCCTTTCAAGTGTCTCTTAAAATAACCCATGTAGTTAGCCACCTGCACTAAAAGTCAGCTGTGGGTGTTGCTGAAGGACATATGCATAGGACAGTTATTGGTGGCACTCTTCTGCTTCTTGTGTGGCTTTCTTTTTCACCCCTATCTTTTCTTTCCTTCTGTCTTATTCTCTGTGTTTCTTCCTATTTCTACACTTTCCCCTCTAGTTGCAGTTAGCTGGTTCATGGCTCCCATGACTGGTCTATGGAGTTAAGGAAGTTATTTATCCTAGCTAGTTATTTATACACCCTAATCTGGTTGCCTTTTTGGCTTTTAAGAACAAATTGGTACCCTAGAAGAGTATGCTGTCAGCCTGCCCCTAGGTATTCATAGATGTTATTAAGTGATAGAACCCAGAGGCCATCGCTGAATATTTTAGGTACCATGTCTAGCTTGAGGTGGGCTTCTTGACTTGACAGTTCATAGCAATAATATCAGTGTGACTCTTCATCCCTACAATAGGGCCTGCTGCTGCCAAACCAGACTTGATCTCAAAACTGGAACGAAGAGCTGCTCCCTGGATCAAGGATCCAAATGGGCCAAAATGGGGGAAAGGTCATCCTCCAGGTGAGTCTTAACCTGTTAAGTTCTAAAGGACAAATCCAGTAGCCCCTATGTAGCAATGGCAACTCACACTACATTAGTTCAGCCATCCTGGTCCTGTACCTACTGTGCACCAAGCCCTGTATTAGGCCTTGGGTTTACAAAGATGAATAAGAATGTAACCATGCCCTCAGAGTATAGAATAGCCTGAAAAACTGGAACAGTATTGAAAAAAAAAGATCCTTTGATGAGCAGGAGTGCTAAGAGCCCAAGGTAGAACTGATGGAAGGAGGTGTGTGGTAGACACTATGGTTGTGGGGAACCATGTTAGCCATAGGTCTGTGAATCTCGTCTCCCTTCTTCCCTTCTCCTTGGATTCTTTTTAACAAGTCAATTTTATTGATACATATTAATAAACGTACAATTCATCCAAAGTGTACAATCAATGATATTTGCTATAATCACATAGTTGTGCATTAATCACTTCAATAATTATTAGAGCATTTTCATTATTTCAGTAATACTAACAGTAAACAAAACAGACAAACAAACAAACAAGAAAATTCCTCACCTCTCAATCTCTATGCTTCCCATACTGTACCTAGTTGCTGTTTCTGGCTATTCTATCCAAAGTGTATAATCAATGGCTTTTAGTATAATCACAATGTTGTACATTCATCATCTCAAAAACTTTAGAATAATTTCATTACTCCAAAAAGAAAAACTCCAGACCCCTTAGCAGTCCTTCCTCAGACCTACATAATCACTAATCTCCTTTCATCTTTATAAATCGTTTTTTATTTATATTTTTAAAACAATTTATTGAAGTATATCATTCATACATGAACATACATAAACTATAAGTGTTCAGTAAACATCATGATCTTACAAAACAAACATGCATAACATCATACAGTGCTCCCACACGTCACCCCCACATAAGCATCCTGCATTGCTGTGAAACATTTATTAACAAATCATGAAAGAGCGTCATCAAAGTATTACTACTAACTATAGTCCTTATCTTCCTCCCCTATACATTTTTTAAGGATTTATTTATTTATTTACTTTTATCCATTTTTATGCACACCCTCCCCCCCCCTTGTTTTTGCTATTTCTGTGTCCATTTGCTGAGCAACTCTCTGTGTCCATTTCCTGCCCTCTTCTCATCCTTCTCCTCCTGTCTTCACTGTGATTCAATCCTTGGAATCTCCAGTGTGGGAAAGAGACGTCCTACCTCCTGCACCACCTTGGTTCCTGGTTTTTCGGTGCATCTCATCTTGGTTCTCCCTTGCGTCACTCTCCTGTTATGTCATCATCTTGCTCGTGGTTCGCAGGGGCTGGCAGCTCACCCACGCATGGGGCCTGGTGGCCCACGCACCTTCTATATTTTTCTTTTTTTAATTTTTACCGGGAGGTCCTGGGGATCGAACCCTGGTCCCTCCATATGGGAGATGGACGCTCAACCACCCGAGCCACATCTATGTGGCTATAGAAGATTGACCAAAGATACCCAAGGTTACAGTCTTTTCCCATACAGGATGGTCATATAATAAATCAAGCTTAGTTTATCACCAGCATTCTAAAAACCAGACCTAGGGAGAAAAACTAGGTCTGGGGACATATGCATGGTTTCTAATATAGTGAATGTTTAGCCTACCCTGATTATCACAAAATCAGGACAGTGAGAATATTCGCAACTCTTTGGATTCTTAGTGACAATACTATTGGTCAGTGAAAATTAATTATTTTACATATCTCAATCAATAACTTATGGCTAGTAGCTATATGTATGCTTCTGGACAGCCCTTCTTTCTAATACTCATAAGAAGACTTATGGAAGTTTAATCTCTTTTTTTTGTGGTACCTTGCAAGAGGATTAAAACCACTTGTTTATTCAATAATATCTGTGGCCAAGGGTGGTCAATTAAGCTTAGCATCTGGGGTTACATGATCCCAAGGTAGCTGTGAGAATGGTGGGGAGGATGGCAAAGGAACCCACAAAGAGTAGCAAACAACTCCTGGGTAACCAGATTGACTTTCATAGATAATAATGGAGGTGGTTTTAAATAGAAGCCACTAGAAAAATGAATCAAATTCATCTCTGCTTTGGATAAGGTGTATATTTTGAATTGAGGTGTCTTAGCTGATAGGAGACTGAAGAATTCTGGGCAGCAAAACCAACTACAGTTTCATTTTTTCCAAAGGGAAAAAGATGGTGGCAGTAGCAGAGATTAACACACAAGCCTTGGGTGTAGAATCTGCATTGCTTCCAGCTCCTTCTGTGGAAACATGTAGTTCCTACTGCAATTCCAGCATTTGTGAAGCAGAAGTAGATGAACCTAGGAAAATCAAGAGGACTTACAGACCCCGTTCAATTCAGAAGTCTTGGTTTGGGCAATTCCCATGGTTAGTAATTGACCCAAAAGAGACCAAGCTTTTCTGCTCAGCTTGCAAAAAAAGACCTAATCTCCATGATAAGTCATCCCGGTTAGTCAGAGGTTACACTGGGCCTTTTAAAGTAGAGACCTTAAAATACCATGAAGTCAGCAAAGCACACAAGCTCTGTGCCAACACGGTTGAAATCAAAGAAGATGCCCCTCAGGCTGCCCTAGTCCCAGAAATCTCCAGTGACCTGATGGCAAACATGGAGCACTTTTTCAATGCTGCCTACTCCATTGCATACCACTCAAGACCACTGAATGACTTCGAGAAGATCCTGCAACTTCTTCAAAGCACTGGAACCATGATTTTAGGCAAATACCGAAATCGTACTGCATGTACTCAGTTCATAAAATACATCTCTGAGACTCTGAAGAAAGAAATCCTCGATGATATCCGAAACTCTCCTTGTGTGAGCATGTTGTTGGACAGCTCCACAGACTCCTTTGACCAGGCATGTGTGGGGATTTATATCCGGTACTTTAAAGAGATAGAGGTGAAAGAATCTTACATCACTTTGGCCCCTCTGTACAGTGAGACAGTGGATGGATATTTTGAAGCCATCATTTCTGCCCTGGATGAACTAGACATCCCTTTCCGGAAGCCTGGTTGGGTCGTGGGCCTGGGAACCGATGGCTCAGCTATGTTAAGCGGCAAAGGAGGCCTTGTGGAAAAGTTCCAGGAGATCATCCCTCAGCTGCTGCCTGTCCACTGTGTGGCCCACCGTCTTCACCTGGCTGTGGTAGATGCTTGTGGGAGCATCGATCTGGTGAAGAAGTGTGACCGGCACATCCGAACCATCTTCAAGTTTTACCAGTCCTCAAATAAAAGGTTGAATGAGCTGCAGGAAGGTGCAGCCCCACTGGAGCAGGAAATCATCCGCCTAAAGGACTTGAATGCTGTCAGGTGGGTGGCCAGTAAGAGGCGGACATTGAATGCACTTATTATTAGCTGGCCTGCCCTGGGTAGGCATCTGCAGAGTGTGGCAGAAGCTGGGGGCCAGATTGGGCACAGGGCCAAAGGCATGCTAAAGCTGATGAAGAGCTTCCATTTCATCAAGTTCTGCCACTTCCTTTTGGACTTCCTGAGCATCTACAGGCCTTTGTCTGAGGTGTGCCAGAAAGACATTGTACTGATTACAGAGGTGAACTCCATGCTGGAACGGGCCTATATAACACTAGAGACCCTCCTTCACCAGGCAGGGCCCAAAGAGGAAGAATTCAATGCTAGCTTCAAGGATGGGCGGCTCCATGGCATCTTCTTGGACAGAATGGAGATGGCAGAGCAGCGTTTTCAGGCAGACAGGGAAAAAATGATCCTGACTGGGATCGAATACCTTCAGCAAAGGTTTGATGCAGACCGTCCCCCTCAGCTCAAGAACATGGAAGTGTTTGACACCATGGCCTGGCCAAATGGTATTGAACTTGTCACTTTTGGGAATGATGATATTCTTGCCCTTGCCAGACATTTTGAACTCTCGCTGCCCACAGGCTACAGTGAGAAAGCACTACTAGAGGAGTGGTTGGACCTGAAAACCATATCCCAGAACCTCCCATTCTCCATGCTGTGTAAAAATGCCCTTGCTCAGCACTACCGCTTTCCCTTGCTGAGCAAGCTCATGGCAGTGGTGCTCTGTGTGCCCATCTCCACCTCCTGTTGTGAGCGGGGATTCAGTGCCATGAACCGGATCAGGACTGATGAGAGGACCAAGCTCTCCAATGAGGTGATCAACATGCTCATGATGACAGCAGTAAATGGTGTGGCAGTCACAGAGTATGACCCACAGCCTGCCATCCAGCACTGGTACCTGACTTCCTCAGGCCGTCGTTTCAGCCACGTCTACACCTGTGCTCAAGTGCCAACTCACTCCCATACGAGTAAGTATGACAGGTAAGGGGCACACATGGCAGAGTTCCTGGATGTGGGGGAAAAAGGAAAACAATCTTATTCTCCCAATCCCATGCTGAGCTAGAAGTCCATAACGACTGAGAGTCAGCTAGCAAAATAGGCTTGGTCTACAAGTATTTGTTGAGCTTCCGTGGTGTGTCCAACGTTTGCTAGGCCAGTGGGTTCATGGGTATGGTGAGACATGATGCCTCCCCTCAAGGAGCTTATGACCCAGCTGGAGAGACAAGACATTCACACTTTAAGCACCAGGACATAGTGATTTTGAGCATGACTTTCTGGAGCCAGTCTGCTCAGGTTCAAATTCTAACTCTGTCACCTAACTAGGTGTGTGGCTGTGATAAAGTCACTCTCTTTGTGCTTTGTTTTTTGTTTTTTTTTAATTTGTAAACTGACTTAATGTATGTAAAGCACTTAGAACAATGGCAGATAGTGCAAATAGCACTCTTTAAGGGTCATGAACTATAGAAGACTAGACAAGCTGGTGTAGTGCCATCAAATTCTTTGTGGGGCCGTCTAGACTCTGAATTGTGCAGGAAGAGATCAGAGTAGCTGGGAAGAAGGTGATGTGAAGAGGAGAAGGTAGGGGCATTCTGGGTAGGGGGGATGGCATGGAGCAGGGAGAGAAGTCAGTGAGGAATGTGGCCTAACTAGACTGGAGCACTTACACTGGGGAAAGTTATATTATAAAGAAGGGGAAGTTGCTGAAAACCTTACACTAAGTTTTCTTCTTTTCAAGTAGTCACTGAAAAACAAAGAAAACATGATAGCTATTGAGAGTCTCCAGGCCTCTCCTGCTTTACTGAACAGTGACATAGCAGTGATTTTTCTCTTTTGACTTCTTTGTCTAGCTGGTCTCCTTCCTATTGCTTCCAGCTTTCATTTTTTACCTCTGAGTCTGGTCATCAGCAGTGGGAATGATTCTCAGGATTGACAGAGGCTCTGTAGGAAGCAGGGTGGCGCTGGAGCCAGAGCCCAGCGGGTGTTGGAGAAGTCCATGGGAGAAGTGGAGAGAGGGAAAAATAAAGGATCTCACCTACCAGAGATGGGGGAAGAACCAAATTGGAGGGGCCAGGGAATCCATCTCTCAAGCATTTGTTGAGTGAGTTGTTCTCAATGGCCAGCCTTGGTGGGCATGAAGGGGTAAAAGATGATATCAGGTGTGGTCTTTTGCAGATTATTCTTTTCATGGAGATAATGGGACTAGAGCAAGAAACTAATAGAGAACACTACCAGGTTTTACATGATAAAGTCCTTCTAGGGCAAGGGTTTTCAACCTCAGCATTATTAACACTTTGGGCCCCAATAGTTGTCGTGGGGGCCTCATCTTGTACATTGTAGGATCTTTAGCAGCATCCCTGGACTTCACCCACTAGATACCAGTAGCACCTCCCCAGTTGTGAAAATCAAAAGTGTCTCCAGTTTTTGCCAAATGTGCCCTGGGGGACAAAATCCCTGCCCAGTTGAGAACTACTGTTACAGAGTAAAAGAAATAAACCTGGTAGAGGTAGATAAGGGCACAAAGAACAATCCTAGTCCTATCTTCAGTCTGTTCTATCATGGTTTTTTCACCAAACATACGTTGGGGCTAAGTTGGAAGTGGGAAGGGAGGTTATGTTAAATCTGTTTTCCCTTTGGTCTAATTGTGAATTCTTTTCCTCCTGCCTGAGGTGCTGGGCTCAGGAATGAGAAGATGGGAGCACTCTTTATGGAGCAGTCAGTGACCCAGAAGCCATCCATTCAGTCCTACAGGGAACCAGTGGAGATTCTGAAGGACTGCATCCTGGACCCCTACAACAGGATTTATGTACCCCCACACCAGCCGGAGACCCCAGAACTATCCTGATAGAAAGTGCCTCCTACAGGATCAGGAATATTAGGGATTACCTTGGAGACCCCCCCATCCTTCCCAGCTCTCTTGTGGCACAGGCCACCCTGAGGCAGTGGTCTTGGTGACAGGCTTTCTGCAAAGATTCTAGGCAAGTGGGGGGTGGGGAAGACTCTGATCAGGAAGTGGACTGTGACAAGATAGTTAAAATCCACAATCCAGAGAGGCAAGGTAATTAAGAGGCATACAACCTCTTTACCAAGGCCCCTCTCTAAGCAAAGCAATGACCTCATAGCACTTAAATATGCAGCAAAGTTTAATATCTCAAGTTCACTTTAAGGTGCTTCAGGAATAATCCCATTATGAAAGAGTTCACCCCATGATCCTGTGGCAGGAGGACTTTTCTGAAGTGGGAGTTACTATTGGAGGTGAGGGCTTAAAGGAGCGCCCCAGCCCTCTGGATAGTTGGGGAATGTTCCAGGGAGGCTATCCACAGACCAAGTGGCCTGGGGGAAAGACTACATAGTTAGGGGTAAGGATTTCCAGGCTCTAGGGACAGCTGGCCTGGCTGCAAGTGCTCACAGGAACCATTGTTCTGGGACCTCGTATCCTGGCTCCCGTGGCAGAAGCAGGAGGGCCTCAACTTCAAGTGAGAGACTCACATCAAAGAATTTCTCTACCTCTTCCCAGGGCATTGCTTTCAGAATGAAACAAACACACACCAATTTGAACAGAGTGCTGAAGGAAGGTTATCCTCCTTTAGCTATGGGACAGTGGAAGAATATGTTATCCCTGGAAGGGAGCCTGATGCTTCCCAGAAGTTGTAGCATTTGTGTTTGATCTGTGACCTGCTGAGCCCCGTTATCCTAAGGAGTGTACAGGACCACGTTTGGAGTTAGGAGGCTTGGGATCTGGCCCCAGCTCTGCTGTAAGCAGTCGTTCATTCTTAATTGATCCCTTCCTCTTTTCTCTGCCTTAGTTTCCCTCTCCATGAAGTGGCAGCAGAGAATCCAAGTGCCTGCTGGCTCCCAGTCAGCCATAAGGACTGATGAACCAGTAGCGCCTCAGGTTCCTTGAAAGAAAAACAACAGGCCTGCACCAGGTCAACTTAGCTGACTTCAGCCCCTTTCTTTATCTTTGGTTGGACAGGTATCAACTTTGACACCAAAGTCCTTATTGTGGGAAGAAGGGCTTTTTAAGTGTACTGTCAGCATGACAGTCTGGTCCACTCTTTCTCAGAGTTGCTCTGGGGACTCTCTGCATCAGAATCGCTAGGGATGCTTATTAAACATGCTCTACTCCAGACACTGAATCAAAATCTCTGGAATTGAGGCTTAGTAATTGGATGGTTTCAATAAGTTTCCCCAGGAAATTCCTGGGTACGTGCAAGCTTGAGGAACGCTACCCTAGAAGCACAGAAGGGCTTCCTGCACTACCATGTTCTCAATTTCCCTCACCCCTTTTTTCCTTTCAACCATAAATAAAGCACTTTTCCTGCTAGGGGCAGCTTCCTTTTGGTAGGTTCAGTAAGGCTTCTTACCTGGTTGGGCCTAATTTTGTGTCTAGGTTCAGCCTTCCCCATGTGGGACCTTTCCTATTTAATTTTCTTCCAAGAGGATAAGAGGAGGGAAGGGCTTCTTTACACCTGCCTTTCACTTGTTTTAAATAGACAGGAAGAAGTGCTCCATCCCCACCTTCCTTGCTGCACTCCTCTGGGCTGGGGTCCCTTGTTCTGCACTGCAAGTCCAAACAATCGGGCCCCTTAACCAGCAGTCTACCACTTCCCATTCCTAGAAGATGCTGAGAGCTGAGTGAGACACTATCATCCTAGCAAATTATCATAATTGCAGACCATGGTTTCCAGTGTTTCTGACATTTCCTTCCAGTTACCTCACCCTTAGCACTTAGCCTCAATACCATCATTTTCTCTATATATTTTTTGAGCTTCTAGCCCAGAATTCCTTTCTCATTTTCTGCCTCTTAACCTTATGGAAATGTCTTCCATCTAGCCCTTTGGATCTGGAGGTCTGAGATTTACCTGCCTTCTGGAGCCAAAGCTTGGATAGTGTCACTCTATGTAGCTAAGATGATGCATAGTCCTTCCTCTCCTAGTTCACATAAATTACTGCTGGGAGTTCAGGGATTTGCCTTAGTTTGGGTATCATGGGTGTGAGTTGGTGTAAAGAGGCCCTCTAAACTGGGAGTTGTGGCCCCTGCCCAATCTATAGGGATTCCAAATTAAGGTGACATTCTGGCAAGCACCCTTCCCATGGCATCTCCATCCTTTAAGATGTCTTCAGAACAAAAGGCTAGTCCTGTCAACAATGCTCTGTGTGAGTTTCTGGGAGAGAAATTCTCTAACACAGATCTAGGAACTGAGGGTAGAAGACAGGTAGTGAAGCAGCCTCCTCCCCAGATCAGTGTTACGTTGACCTGGTGCCCTCTGTCTTTGAGGAAAACCTCCAATACCAGGTTTGTGAAAAATTTGGTTCCCTTGGACCAGGGAATGACTGAAAATGCTACTTGACATAGATACTTGTACTCCCTAAGGTTTCTCGAAGTGATAGGGCATGCCCTGGTTTTCTTTTGTTATTAGAAGGCAAAGAGGATTATTGACACTTTTGTGAAAGAACCCAGGATTGAAATGTTGTGAAAGCCTTTGCAAGAGACCCATTGTCCAGATTTGCCTCTTTGTTTTGTTTTGAGAGACTTTACCTGTGTTTTAGACCCTAGGGCCTGGAGACTCCCTAGTTGGAAAGGGTTCCTATTTTTGCCTCACAAGAGAACAAGCTAAAGTGCATTGGTAGTCAAAAGAGTAAGCATTTTCCCTTTGGCCAGAGTTTTAGCCATCATCTCTACCCTCCTTCCCTACCTATAATCTTTATAGCATCTCTGTGTATATATCCTGGCATTTCTCCCTCCCTTTTCCCAATGACTGATGCCCACTGGGTCTGACATTCTGAGTAACCAGCATTAGAACTGACAGTTTGACTTCAGTAGCCATAGAATTATGAGACTAGGGTAGGTATGAGGGATCTTGGCCCTCTGTCCTAGCCAGATAGCATTACAGAGTGTAACCCTACTCCAGACCTTCTGCTTCTCTCAGCCCTGGCATTCAAAGGTCGCCTAGGGTTCCTAGGGTAATAAGTACTTCTTAGGACAGGGTGAAGATTGGCCAGCTCCCTCTTGCAAATGTCTGCTCAGCCAAGAACACTACTGGTGATTGGCCCCAGGAATGTGCTCTCCTCCTCTGATTTCAAATATGTGCAAATGAGGTTTTAAAAGACATGTTTGATTCTTAATCTTTTGCTATCTGAATAAAGCAGAGTTTATTTCTACACATCTCTGTCCTGTAAGTTCCATAAGCAAGAACTAGGAAATTGGAAAAGCTTCTCAAAGCTAACCAGATCTTCCAAGGCACAGAGGTGGTCAGAGTAAGTAAGGTTTGTTCACCTTTAGGTTTGTCTTTTGATTTCTTTCTTTTCTGATCCTTGAAAGGGAACTAAATTGTCTTTGCCAAT
The DNA here is from genome assembly GCA_029593785.1 of Cabassous unicinctus. Lineage (NCBI taxonomy): Eukaryota > Metazoa > Chordata > Mammalia > Cingulata > Chlamyphoridae > Cabassous > Cabassous unicinctus. Next base: position 836 of record JAQZBX010071548.1, on the reverse strand, counting down.
AGGAGTTAGGAGAAGGTAGAGATAAGATGTATAAAGTTTAGTAAGTGGTTTTCTATTTAAGTACTTGAATGTCTGGCTTTTATTAAGGACTTTATAGTTTACAAAGTACTTTCACATACATTATCTCATTTGGTTTACTGGGAATTGAAAAGTCCAACTTCAAGGAAAAACATCTATCTGTGTCAGGACCTTTTGAGACTGAAGCCTGACCCCATCACTAGGACAGAGTTCCTTAAGGAACTGCTGCTCTTAGAAGCACTTTCTGGAACCCCTGTTAAACAAGTCCTAATAGCTCCAAATCCTTGGTGCTGGACCCTTTCTGAAACAACCATAGCAAAGGTTTATAGAGACTACAGGTCTAAATATCTTTGGTTGAGGAGATCTCAACCATATTTATCTCTGACTTATTTTAGTAGACTTCTTCACCCCCACTCCCATGTACCACAGTCATATTTGTAAGAGGGCTTATGGCAAAATAGTAGAGGAAAGATTATGTTGTATGTAAACTCAGCATCTATGGATACCTTGCAGTATCAGTTTGAGGGACCAAAGAGCATCCTTTTGTCAAAACCTGTGTTTGGTTGTGCAAGATAAATATATATGAAGTGGTCAAATAATGTAATAGTATAAGAGGCACCACTAGGTAGTTTATGATAAGCACCAAGTGAACAATATGGAAGAAAATGCTGTAATTTAGCACTGATTTTACAATCCATCTTAAACAATTTGTGCAGGGCTTTCCTTAAATGTATTTCTTTGTATTACCTTTGGCCCTGGAAGAGTTTTTCCTCCTTATTCTTTTTTTCTCTTTGCATTGACTTTTTTTTTTTTTTTTT
>JAQZBX010071547.1:0-15220 GCA_029593785.1 Cabassous unicinctus | reverse complement strand
AAACAAACCATATTGTTTCATAATATTCACATAATGTCTATATGAGACTTTTCAATATATAAGCTTAACATTGGGAGGAAAAAGAGTGGGAGCTTGTGAATTTTGTGAAGGCACTTTAATAAAATTTTTTACCAGTATTAATTGGGTCAAGTCGGTTTATTAAAAACCACATAATTCCTCTTCAAGAGATTATTGATATGAATCAGCCATGTTATTTGGATGAGTATGTCCAGATTTATATGTGTTTCAAACACTTTCTTGCCAACATTTTTAAACATTTTCAAATAGTAAAAAGACTCACTTATGAATGTACATTTCATGCCCTTTCGAAAAAATGTGTCTCTGGTTATTTGGATATTTCAATAGAAACTTCTTAACAGTAAAAATGAAGAGTTTGATAGGAAAGTTGGAGACAAATGTGAAACTGAAACATGAAAACACTTTCATTAGAGATTTACATAATATATTTTATTTTAATTAAAATCCATAGCCTTGCTGATGCCTTCATTTTGGACTACTAACCTCCCAAACCATGAGACAATTAATTCCTGTAGTTTAAGACAATCATGTGTGGCATTTGTCATAGTAGCCCTGGCAAACTAAGATACTATAATTCAGGAATGTAAACTTTGTATCCTTATACTTCTTTCCATTTTTCAATATGTATTTATAATCACACAAGTAGGATGACTGTAACATTTCCAGGGTCTATGACTTGGGAAATCTGATGCAGTAATTACTTCTTAAAAACGAGTTATCCCTGCTTCCTCACTATTCATGTATGCTGTGGATAAGGGTACTCTGGGTGAGGAAAAATGAGTTAAAGCTTCCATCTTGAGTCTTTGATTTCCATCTTTTCTTCAGTTTTTAATTGTTTATAGAAAGAATATTCTTATATGTAGTTTACACTTTGCTTTAGGAGGAACTCTAATTGAGTATTCTGAGCCTTTAAACAGAGAGCAATTCAGGTAAGTATACTTCAGATCTCTGCTACACAAGCACGACACAAAACTGCCACTTCCTAATTTTTGTCTATATTTAAAATGTTCTGAAAAAGCACATTCTTTAAGGCTTGAGTCACATTGCATTGAACCATTTGCTGATAGTCTGGAATAGCATATATGAGGTGCAGGAAGAATATTCCTTGTCTCTGAATTTGCAAATCAAATTCCTGAGGTGAGAGTTCTGTGATGAAGGGTATGGGTTTCATAGGTTATCTTATTAGAATTACCAACTGAAGCAACTCCTGTGATATAACCAAAACAGCTGCATCAAGAAGCTACAAAATACTGGTCCTGTAGGAATAACTCTCCTGTAAAATTATTTCTACTCTGATTTACATAATCAGTTCAGTACCACGTTTCCTATAGTTGTGTGCTAGCCCAAATTTTTTGACCATAATATTTTCAGTAAAAACATGAATGTCATGTATAATTAAGTGATTTGTTTTTATTAGAAACAAGTACTTAAATATTTACCTGTGTGTTTATTTATGAACACACACATCACACACATATATACCTACAAGTACACCTAATTTGAAAATGAATTTGGTTAGTACTGAAAATATGATTATTTAAGAATAGAAAACATATGGGATTTAAAATGTTTGTTTTCTTCTAGTTAACTTGTAACTTACTAAAATGGCCACAATTTTATTTGGTAATTTAGCCTATGACTGATAAATTTTGAAATAAAAATAAAAATGATTTCAATTGTTTTAAACAATCATAGACCTATTGAGTTAAATTATTTCATTTATTTAAATAAGAGGGATTAGATTGTATTATCCTATAGATTATCTGGGGGAAGCTGGTCTATTTTATCTTATTCTCATTTTTTTGTCCTCTGCTCATTCTAGGTCATGGCTTTAAGGTGTAAATTTTTGTCTCCATATATCACTGTATGATGGCAATACTAGCTTCCAGCTATAGAATGGAAGGAGGAGTTGTAAGTAAAGGATCTAAAATGTGGCATTATGTATCAGTTTTACTCATATGTCATGGCTATATCAACTTTAAAAATAAGTATCAAGAAAGGGTCTCTCAATGAGTTATTTTTAAACTCATTTTGAGTGATTGGCATATGTCTGAGATTCTGTGACATAGTATCCTTTAGTATTACATATTTTGAGGTACATAGACTTATATGGAGATACATATAGACATGGCTATATAAAAATGATTATTTCTTAGCCTACAAAAAAATAAGACAATCCTTAATATGTATAATCAATGCTTATTTTTTTGCCAGAAACTTTTTGATTTGCTACACATAGTATCTAAATTTTACAGATAAAAATCTTTCTGAAAAAAGTAAAGTCCAAGTAAATAAACCGCTTAATATATTCCCATATAAATCAAAATTGTTCATTCTATTGAGACCTCAGGAAAAATGAGGTAAGGAATGAAAGGGACTCAAAATTTATAAAACATCTAATATACCCAACTTTCTACCAGATTATTTAAAGTCTGTTTTCTTTTGTTAAAGTAACCATTGCCTAAAAAAATGGTCAGCAATCTAAATTAAGAAGCACATAAAGTTACTACATGTTGTATCTTCTATTGCTTTCATTTTAATTGCCAACATAGAATTAGGAATATATATCATTTTATCTCCCCTAAATATAAAACCTGAGTAGAGTAATAATCAATATTTTAGGTTTAATATTTTCCTTCCTACACAAGTCTCCTTTGTGTATAGGCTTCATTGTATTTCCAACTTATAATTCTGCTTAATAAAATCACTGCAAAAGCTACAAAGAAAATTTTTAAATACTTGCCTGAAATCCAAGGAGCTTTTCACTAGGCTTAATGTGCCTCTGAAATTCACATTCTATGGGCTGTATCACTTTGATTCCATCTTCATAAAACACATAGAACATGTTCCCAATTCCCAGACCTTAGGAATAAAAATATATTCAAAAGTTCAGAATAAAATTATCAGAAACCTTTACAACCAAAACACAGTGCCCCTTATAGCACTGGCAGGAGACCAATTTGTTAAATCGTGTAATGTTAATAAAGCAAACCATATGGGATCTTTTACTGTACAACCAACTCACATTGTGATATTATGCAGACATTCTACTTTTTTCTCCCTTATTGGTAATTCAGTAGTTTCTTTAATGTAAATTTATAGATATTTCATATATTTTTAAACAAATATAAATGGATATATAAACTTGTTGATCTGTAGATTATATAAGATAACTTTCACGCACAATTTAAATGTTGATTAAGAAATAAAAGCAAACTTTGAAGAACCATAATTTTTATTATTGTTCCCTAGAGAAAATGAAATTTCATCCTAAGAGTTTTGTTAACATAAAGATTTTCAGGAATAAAAAGACCAAGTACCGAGATTTTGGAGAACATATATTTTACTAAATATTTTACCTTTCAAATATAATCTTACATAGAGGTCATATATATTTAGTTTTCATACTGAGAGTTTTTAATCTTTAAAACTTCAGTTAATTTAAGGTTTTAGTAAACTCTTAATGTAATGATTTAATTTAAACCAAGACTTCACATTTTTTTCACACTACAGATCTGTGTGTGTGGCTCTCAGGAGGTCACCTGGCCACTCTATGTATCTACCTGTAATGGGTGCAGGAGACCACAGATTTGACAGACTGAGTGCAGCTGGGGTTAACCAAGGCTTGCAGTCTAGGAAGCTTCGCGTAATCCCCTTCTCTTTCTGCTCCTTTTCTTCCCTGTTCCAATGTACACAGCCCAAGCCCCATGTGATTCTTCCTTTCCTGACCCTCCTCTGCACAGCTCTTGACCAAGACTTTTTCCTCTTTCTTTTTTTTAAAAACAATTTATTGAAGTATATCATTCATACATGAACATACATAAACTATAAGCATTCAGTAAACATCGTGACCGTACAAAACAAACATGCATAACATCATACAGGGCTCCCACAAATCACCCCAACCACAAATACTTTACATTGTTGTGAAACATTTCTTAACAAATTATGAAAGAGCATCGTAAAGTATTACTACTAATTATAGTTCGTATCTTCCTCCCCTATACATTTTTTAAAGGATTTATTTATCTATTTGATTTTATCCATTTTTATTCGCACCCTCCCCCATTTTTGATGTTTTTGTGTCCATGCGCTGGGCACTTCTCTGTGTCCGTTTCCTGCCCTCTCTTCTCATCCTTCTCCTCCTGTCCTCACTGGGATTTGATCCTTGGAAACTCCGATGTGGAAGAGGGGCATCCTACGGCCTGCTCCGCCTTAGTTCCTAGTTTTTCGACACGTCTCATTTTGGCTCTCCTTGTGTCAATCTCCTGTTACGTCATCATCTTGCTGAGGCTCGCGGGGCCTGACGGCACACCTGCTCGCAGGGCCTCTTTTTCCTCTTTCTTGACTAGGCTGCTAGCCAGCCTTTCCTCTCTTACCCACACACCTGCTCCCTCGCTGTACTGACTACCTTGAAACTAATTTTGCAGCTGTGGGGCTGCAGAGAAAAATCAACTCAAACTACAGATAATAAAAAAGTGGAGCAGAAAGACAACTTCAGATGCTAGCTATCCCAAGTTTTCAAACTCACCCCACCCATAGCTCCCCTTTTCCACTGCCCTGGCAGGGACTATATATCTTAATCAGTCCCCTACCTTTCTGGGAATTGAGTTCTACTGTAAGTTTGAATAAAGTTATCTTTGCCTGTTACACACTGTCCAGTGAAGTTTGACAGTCCCTTTCCCAGTTGTACTGATTTACACAATCAAATTTACTCAGTTTACTTACACCTTACATAATTCAGTGATAATGTGTTCTTTGAAAGATATGAAATAATATTAAAATCATGATAGTTTGGAAAGTCAAACCTTTATTACTAAAAATGTTTATATTCTAAATACATCTCTACAAAGCAAGATAATTCATTTAAATTAAAAAAAAAAATTCCCCAAGCATTTTTCTTGTTTTTTTAATTGCAAACACCTATAAAGTCTATTAGGCTTAGCTTTAGGCTTTGCATAAGTGAGATTCACCATAAGTGTTTATTGCTTTGCTCAAATGTATTTTTATTGAACTTATGTCATATTTACTTTTATAAAATATGTTCCTATTGTATAAAGAAATCACCAATTTTGGCCACCTGGGCATATATATGCCTTATAAGTCTTATGATTTAGAAAAAAAATTCAAACATGTTCTATAAATTTATTGGTACTTATACCATGATTATTTCTTCTTCTAGCATAGGAAATATTTTCTACCTAATAATACATGTACATTTAAAATGACTCTAGATGGTTTTTACACTTATAGTATTTTTAATAAATATTTTACATTACTAACATTAATAGATAACAGCTCATCAGTTAATTGTGTATATAATTGTGTATTATAATTACAAGGAGCACTAAATTAAGATGGATTTAATGTAGCAGAAGTGGGAAAAACTAAATTCAAGTCCCACTTTTCATAAGATAAAATTTTGAAGTTGTCAGGTGTAATTTATAATTATAGTCGTGCCTCAAGGTATATAAATTCCATTCCCAGAGGATAAAGCTTAAAAGAAGACGCTTTTATGCAAAACAAATATACTTATATCAGCAAAGCCTCCATGTAAACATTAACTTAAGGTTGATGCATACTATATATCAATAATTATCAATTTAACTTTATTGGTTCCTGCATATTTTTGTTGAAACTTAGGAACACAAACAATCGTAATGTGTGATCTGATTATTAGTTGTGTTAACTACATACTATCTTCAATGTTTATTACAAAGCTCTTAACATTTTTAAATGGACATGTGTCTGGCCTCCTTCAGCTGCTTCAAAATTCTGCTTCAAAATCATGAATTTGAATGTGTTTGAACCTAACTATTCTGAGTCCAGATTGTTTGCAAAGTTTCAAGAAGCATTTACAGCCCTTACCCCTAAGGATATTGTTAGGTTATTATTCCATATCCTGCACAAAACACAACATCCACGAGAGTCAACTGTCGTTTGTTGCAGTGATGAAATTCCTGAGCCTTATTTTCCTATAAAGACCATTAATTCATCTAAAACACTCTTTCACATCTGAAGGTCTATTTTCTTGCTTTTATATAATATGAATTATATAATAGTATTTGTACAAAGCATAAACTGCTTTCCAGTGTACAGGTTATGATAGAAATACATTTAGAACATTCATGAGTTCTATGTTAAAGAGAGTGATAATATATTCATATATGCTCATTGTAATGATTTTGTTTCTGTGTCATAGCTTGTTTTATAAGGATAGAGAAATGTGACAAAGATAAATAAACTCCATCCTCTGGAATCAGACAGCTCTGGAGCAAATTATGGCTACAGCGCTTACCATGCAGTAGGAAATCACTCTGTGTTTCAATTTCCTTATCTTGAATTTGGAGATAATAATTACTTTTCTGTCATACAGTTGTTTTAAGAATTAAATGAGATGGAGAGAATAAAACATTCAGCAGAGTGATTGGAACATGGTAGATTTCAAGAAATTGTAAATGTTGTTATTTTTATGGATGACATAATCTCTTCTATGAAACGTTAGTAGGAAAGCAAATGATGAAATGGTCCATAACCACAATTTTTTTCCTGAAATCTATATTGTGTGTCATACTGCTAAGTTTCAGTGTTCTATGGCATCCATCTGTAAGTCCTGTTTCCCAAGTTCTATGCACCTGCTAAAAGATCAACTTGATCTAGTAGAGTAGTTCTCAAAGTGTGATCCTCTCAGGGGGTCTGTAAGGTCAAAATTATTTTCATAATAAAAGTAAGATATGGTAGCAGTTTGATATTATTGATGAATTCCAAAAAGAAATATAGATTATGTTTTAAACTAGTCTGTTCCTCTGGCATGATAACTCTTTGATTGTATTAGATTCAGCTAAGTCTGATTAAATTATGTTACGATAGGGTTTTGTTCCAAGCACATCATTAGAGTGTGACAAGTCTCAGCTCCCTTGGGCTGATAAAACAGACTATGACACAGAAGCAGATACACAGGAATAGAGCATACTGAATAATCTACAGCTGACCTTGTGGAGCGAACAGAGCAGCTGGGCCCGGAGAAATGAGCCCTGGGGAGAGAAAGGAGCCTTATGTCAGCCTACAGCTGAAATCGGAAGAAGCTGGGACCACCGAGCCTTAAGAGGATAGAGAAAGGCTGAACCCTGGTAGACACCACCCTCCATCTTGTTTCAACACATGGCTAATGACTTTGGATGAGAAAGTACCTCTTATGGTACCTTGAGTTGGACTCGATAGGGCCTTGTGACCGTAAGCTTCTACCCTAAATAAATACCCTTTATAAAAGCCAACAGAGTTCTCGTACTTTGCATCAGCACCCCTTTGGCTGATTAATACAGATATCATTTGTGTTTTCTCTTTCATTCTATCACAAATGTAGTTACTTTTAAATAGGCTGCATGGTATGTGATATCACAATAATTAAAGGCAGAAAGAGATATGGGGTTCCAAGAGCTTCTATTGAACATATATTAAAAGTATTTGAAACATGTAAAACAAAGACACCTTCCTAAATTTTTTTGGAAAATACCGCTTTTAAAATAAAGTGTTATTTATGGCTAATGTAATTGGTTTATATGGTTATTTTTAATGAATTAATATATATACATGTTTTGAATTTTTCTGTTTTAATTTCTAATATATTAAATTATAGTAGATAGAAACAAACCACATTTTAGAAAGATCTTTGGTTTCTCAATAATTTTTAACAGTGTAAAGGGGACCTAAGTCCCAAAATGCTTGATAGGTGCTTTTCTAATGTAAACTTCTATTACAATTCTCCCTCCATTATTGCTTTGTGTTGCAATATACAATCAATGTTCTTGATTGTAGTAAAAGCTTTCACGTCTCTAGCCAGAGTAAAGACTGGGGATATGGGCAGGCTGCTTTTGCTTTTTTTAATCCCTTGGTGAATACAGACACATGTGCTTTGTCTTTCCCAGGTCGATTTTAACATAATGGAGTATAGTGGGCCTGGGAAGTGATCCATAATTTGTTTGTTCCTTATGAGCTTTCTTTTTGCTTTGCTTTCTCTTTCTCCACCGAAAGAAAAAATAAGAAAGAATTTCTTTCTGTCTCATGAGAGAGGAGTATTTCCCACAGGATTTTCTAATCAATACTCTAACTTTAATTACCTGAAATGGACTGAGGAAAAAAATGGATGTAATGCACATTCTTGTCTCAGTCTTCTAGGCATGAAAAGCTGCTCAAGCACAATATCATATAGTGTTAATATACTCAGACTGGATAAATTCATATCAACAACATTTGGATTATTGGATGCTTACTTAAGTCAATTGAAAAGAGATTTTGTGGGGATGTTTTTCCTGCTCCAACTTCAAAGTGTCAACGATTGATGGCATTTATGTTGCTGCCAGTGGCAAATTGTATTTATAGGAGGCAATGATTGGTTAACCAATCAAAGGTGGTTCAATAAGTTTGGATTTTAATCAAGAGCTCTCATTGGTTAATATTGTCTGTGTCACTTTCAAGTGATCCTAAATTTTTCTTTTTCTGAAATACATAAGTTATTTTATTAGCTAAAGAAAAATATAGTCAAGACTGGATGACCCATGTTGCATTTTTCACTTTGAATGACTCAGCAGGGATAGATTTTTTATTTGTGAATTTTCCTATTCTTTGTAACTCTGTCTGTCTCTGGAGCTATAAAGCTCTTCAAACTCAGAGCAACATCATACCATTGCACCTTAAAAAAGTCTTTATATTTTGTTTGACTAAAATAAGAGATGCTTATTACTTTATTTTTGACAAAAAAGTTTTTTTGAGAGTGATTGTGTCAAGCTCTATATTAGGCACTATTAATTCAGGAAGGTGTTACTATTTGATCAAAATAAATTGTGTGAGTGTGTGCATAAATGTATATAGGTATCTATTTGTGTGTAGATGTGTGAGTAGGTATGTATGTATATATGAATATGTGTATACAGAGATTTTTTGCCAGGGAAATATTATCTAACCTCAGTACTTTTGAGTCAATATACAATCTCTTAAATTTCAAAAGTTTGACAGAAAGAGCAAATGCAAATTACGTAATTAATTTTGCCGTTAAAGATTACCAGAGCAAAGATTATATATATAAAACATAGTAAATAAGTTGTTTGCTTTATAATTAATATTGGTTGGAATCAATTATATACATATACATGTATGTGTGCCAATGTGTATGTATGCAAATGTATATATGCAAATGAATATCTCTTGCCAGACCACTTTTCTGTTTAAAAAATTGTGAAAAATTTTAACAGCTTAAGTTGAAGTTAATTTTTAAAGAAAGAGAAGTGAACTGGCCAATGAAAATACTCATAGCTTGATTGTCATTTCATTGGTATCATGTACTAGCCATTAAAAAGTGTAGCTTCTCCCACCACCATCTCTATGGCCTTCTGAATCTCACGTATCAAGAAGCCTTATTATCTGAATATTCTCCAATTTTCATTTTAATGTTTCTTCAATACTACTGAGAGGCAGTAATCTAGTTTGGGAAACACTAGCATTTTTCTCTAAAAATGATTTTGACAAAGGCTCTTGACGCTTCCGAATTACTCATGTATTCTCTCCCTCTAAGTGTATATTACTTCTGGCCAGTGAAATGTGATAATTTCAGGCTGAATCAGATTACAGCTAATCTGCTTTCTAATCTCTTTTTCTCACACTTTGGTAAAATAGGAAACCATATACTACATATCATGAACCTAGTCGGCTAATCATGTAATAACGAAAACATTTTATGATTTTTTGCAATTTTTGTTTTTTATCTTTTAGTGGTTGGTGTTAATTAGTCCAATTAATACAGTGATTTACTTTAAATTCTTCTATAACATGTTTTAAATGTGTTCAAAGAAAAAAAGAGGCAATTAATTTCCATAAATATGGGAAAAATTTTTTTGGTTGCAAGTCATTTGATGTCATATCAAACCTGTATTTTCAAAAGCATGTTCTATTCAATAGTAATCTTATAGACAATCATCAAAATAATTCCATGTTCCAATAATTTATGAAATGTCATATTATATACTAACCCATCCCTGTCATATTATATACTAACCCATCCCATAGCATTCCGTGGAGATTGAAACCAATATATTTAATGTTTAGAGTAATCCTGCAGTGAATAAAATGGTTTAAACTCCTTTAATTCAGTACTGACTTGACCCAAAAAACTTATTATTAAATAAGACCTTAATAACACTCTCCAAAAGTAGTGTTCCAGTACACAAACATTTGGAAATATTTTATTAAATTGTATTTGATTATAAGATCATAATAATATTATTGCAGAAAACCAGTCATAATAAATATTTAAATATGTGCTTAAAATTGTATTGTAAAATTATCTTTCAATAAGAATGACTTAGCATTTGACCTAGTAGAGTGAAATCTTCTCTAGAGCAGATATTAAATCTTATATTAGTATTTCCAATGTTTTCCAAGTGCTTTCTTTTCAAATAGTTGTCAACAAATTAATGCAATATTTCCCATTAACATTATCTTTCTACATGAGTAGAATAATGGAGAAAAGATAACTAGACGACACTGAATTCCCAGTTTAAATACCAAACTGGTAAGGAAAAATAAATTCAGTGAAATCAATTTAGATTACAAACTCTTAAATAAGCTGGACATTAATGTTTGTGTTTAAAAATAGTTTTTAGGTTAACAAAATTGTATAGTTTTACTACTGACAGACAAGTAAAATGACATTATGTCAGGTGTTATCATGGCCAAGCCTCCATTACTGACCTTAAATTGCTGGAAATTCTATAGTTATTTATCTCTGGTATAAAATTATCTTGGCCATGGTAGACAGCATGCAAATAAACAAATCATTCCCATAGTTGGCATATAAAATTGGATCTTAAAAATTTGTGGCACATATTTGTTATTATTTTACTTTTAACAATAGAAGTTCAAATTTGTTTAGGAACTTTATTGAGCGAATCTTCCATTATGTTTTCAGAAATAATTGCATACACTGTTGGGAATCAGTGACCCCTAAACTGGTCTATTATATCTGGCCATGATTACTACTATTTTCATTTGAAATCATTTCTGATTGTAATTATTTCCCCAAAAATGGAGCATTATACAAATAATTTACAGATGTCTATGAATGTAAATGATATATATCATTTTCTTAAGTCTATTACTTTGCAATCATTTTTCTAAGAAACAGTAAAGGACTCTGATAATTGTGCATAAAGCAAATCTTTAAAAAAATTACCCAAAACACTTTTTAATCTATCTTTGAAATTACCTGCAAGTATTTTAAATAGCTAGTGTTTCTCAAGAACACATTCTGCATCAAAAAAAAAAAATGAAGTCTGTGAATATCATAGACTGATGGAGAAAAAATATTAAATGTATATATTTCCAAAAACTAACGTAAGAAATGTTTAAATAGATAAGAACAATGGCTTCATATAATGAATCCCAAAGCGTGCTCTCAATTAATTTGTAGACTTACTATACTTATTAAAGTGATCTGAGGAATATTATTATATAATTATTATGATCTATTAATATTAATATTAATATCATAATCTAATATTATTGCCAAAGTCAAAACATAAGCAAGAGATGTTTAGCATACTGTCAGGATATTTACATATAACAGAATTGCAAGGAGAGTGCCAACTGTATTTGAAAAATTATGTTAGAAATATTTACCCAAGTGAAGTCAAATAACTCACTCAATTTTTCCTAGCAATTAAGCAACAAGGCCCGATATGTGGTACCTGATCTCTCTGACTCCTTAGATATTGTTCTTTCCATTGCAATGATAAAATTAAATCAAATTTTAAGATATTCAGAGAAATATTTACTTGATCTCACAAAGAAAGACGGTATTAGGAAATGTTGCCTAATGGGCATGGCAATGCTAATTTCAATACAAATTATGTATACGCAAGTGTAAATAATCCAGTGAAAGTAAAGGAGTAGAAAGAGCTACACTAGAATTTCCTTAATAAAATCAGATTTTAAAAAAGATTTTACAAAAGGTAAGGAACAATGAATGTCAAGGTCCAAACAACAACAACAGAAAAAGGTGCTGTGAGTGATCATCATCACTGAGTTCAGAATCAACATGGTTAAATTCCAAAATTTCTTGAAGCTTGTGGACATGACAAAGCCTGGTGATACCTCCTGCTCCATGGTTTGGTTGGAGTAAGGACTTAAGCACATGGTCCCTCACAGGGAGGAGTAGATTCAGCATAGACAGGAAGCTATTCTTGATGACAAGAAACTTGGTATGGGATGGATTGTGAAGACAAATGTGGCCACTGCTTACTACGAGTGTAATGATGACTTAGAGACATTTTTCACATAAGAATTTAATTATAGCACAATTGATGGACTCTTTAAATACTTTGGCAAACATATTCTTCCCAACCTTCGTGACTCAATGAGAATAACAATAGCAATAGAAATGATAAGTGGCAGTTGATAACATTTATTGAGTGCTGAATATATTTATGGAATCAATAACAACCCTTTTGAGTATAACTATCCTTATTTTTGATATAAGAAAATTGTGATGTAAAGAAGCTAGATGGCTTGCCCTCGTAGCAGAAGCTGAATTCAAATTCATGTTTTCACTTTTGAAGCCTATTTTCTCAAATAATAGATAAGACAATAGTATGCATAATTTTTTTCTTATTCTGAACTAAAATAGGGTTTATTATGCAAAATATGTTTAACTGAGATCATTTTTCTTTCTTGAATTAATTGTATGCTCTTAAATGTATTTCAATATATTGTAACATAACTGCTTGGTTATATATTAATAATGAATCAAGCTAATCAGGAATAATAAATATTGTTAATGGTAGCAAGTTTACCAAAGAATATTGGAATAGTCAAATAAAAATATTGAACCAATATATAAACAAAGGTAATTGTTAATACTAAAGATAGTCAAGCAATCTAGCAAAATTAAGGAAGTAGTCACAACATTATAGAAAAATAATTAAATTTAGTACCTTCTTCTCTCCATAATATGTTAGCTACTGCAGCATGTAAAAAAAAAAAAAAGAGAGAGAGAGAAAGAAGTGTGAGAAATGAAAGCTTCAACTGTGTAATAATATAATTATGTACTAAAAAGTTCACACTATTTTGCCAGGTTAGAACACGCACATAAAAGTAGTTACAGTGAATTTAACAAACCACTTTAAATAAGCACAACAGTAAAATACTGGGACAAGCTAATACTCTGAACATATCTTGAAACATCCAATTCTTCTCTGGAATAAAGATTTTGTTAATAAACAAAGAACATTTTATGCATCATTGAAAAAATAGAATTTTTAGTTAATTTATTAAAGTACATTTTAGAACAAGCATTGGGAGATAAAACTATTAAGTTGGCAGTATAGTAAAGTTATTGACATAAAAAGTCATATATTTTAAAAATTCTTAATAATGACAATATATAGTATTCCTGAACAAGAACAGTTCTCATAAATACAAGATTTTGAACACTATTCAGTTTTGGAAGCAGAAATAATGGTTTTTATTTTTTACAAAGAAGTGGCCCATTTTAAATTAGTACATGTTTTTACTGTTTTAACCAGGACAGAAGAAAACATAACTTAATGTTTCATATTTGAAGTATTTCTAGACAATAGGTTTGTTAAAAATTATATATGGGCCAAATGATTAGTGAGCTCAAATATTCAGAAAATTTTAAATAAAAACACCAATTAGAAATATTCTCAAGGTGCTGCCAGACTCTTTAATAATTTAGGGTAATCCAAAGTCTATATAATATTAAAATAAAATAATGTAAATGAAAAGAAAGTGTAACTAATGAAAAACCTCACACAACTCTAATTACTACTGTTGCAATTTGACCAAATTAAAGTATAATTTTTTTTTTTTTTTAACTGAACCCATGTAGGTGTGAGCTGCAAAGATAAGACTGAAGTCTAGCACTCATGACTTGAAGTTAGAGGTCCAACTGATACAGTTTTCAGTGTAGATATATTTCTTTTAAACATTTTTTTTGAAGAGTATTTTTTGAGATTCTCAGTGGTCTTAAGTACAGTTATTCAAACATGCCTGATGTTTGATGATACATACATTCCTTCAGACATTTTGTGACATTCTTGTTGTCTACAGTGTGTTTGGGACAAATATGAAAAGGGCAGTCCCTATTCTCACAGAGAAGCTGTAAAATCTGTGAGGGGAGAGATCCATGTAAACAAATAACTTTAATCATGTGATAAGTATCATAAAAGAACCAAATACTATGTCCAGTGACTATGGAAGAACAAAATGACCATCTCTGAGGTAGCAGAGGTTGGACAGTAGAAGGACAGCTTCACTGGGATGGTGATGCTCAAGTAAGGTACTGTTATCCAGGCATTCAAGAGGGCTGTGAGGCACAGGGTGATAGAGTTTATTTCATACACGAGGAAAGCTATGTTCAAGGAATACCAACAGGACATTGTGTAGTATATTCTGAGGATTCAAGATAAGTTGGTTTTGTTGCAAGATAAAACAAAATGATGAGGCTAGAGAATTTGTCCACAATAAAATCAAGGAAGTATTTGTATGTAATGCAATAGAAATCAAATTTTCCTCTGTTGACCCAGTAAAGGATGAATCATGATTAGACTTAAGGTTATTACTCTGGCTTTATTAAAATGGTAATTAGGCTTGATTCCTCATATGTCCATCCATTCACTTTGGGGGTATTGGTTGAGCAACAAGCATGTACCAAACATTGTGATTGGTGCTGCAATACACAGTTTGGAGCAGAACAAGTGTCTGTGTTAGTATAGCTCATATTCTAGTGAGTGAGCAAAAACAATATTCAAGTCATCACAGAAGAAAACTGGAAAAGCATAATTTTGATGTATTATGAAAGAGAAGAACATAGTAATATATGAATGTTTATAATGGGTGGATTTGATGCAGTGAAACTGGTAGGAACTTCGATAAAGGTATAATTTCTGAGGAGAAATCTAAGAGGAGTAAAAGTGAACTAGGTGAGAATTATAGGCACAAGATTGCCAGATACAGGGACAAGCATGTACAAACTTCTAAAGATAGATAAAAGCAGTGTACCCATTGGGGAATTTGATGTAATTATGAATTCCAAAAATATAATTGGATCATGCCTGTAATCTAATCTGTTAATCTGGGCATGATTGAATTATGATTAGGGCGTTGACTG
>JAQZBX010071546.1:0-15222 GCA_029593785.1 Cabassous unicinctus | reverse complement strand
AAAAAAAAAAAATGGATCTGTAATCCACTTGTTTACATTGTCTTTAGTCTCATTTTTCTCATCTGTAAAATGGAGACTACTGAATCTATGTGATTGGGTTCTGCTAGGAGTAATAAAGATAGTGTTTCTTTAGCATTTAGTGATAAGAATGATAATGATGATTTGGAGAATTTTGCTAGATGATGCTAATTATAGATATTTTATATAGATTAAATGTAGAGCCATGAAACTAGATGAGACCGTGAAGGTAGTGAGAATAGTAGAAAAGAATAGAGGTCTAAAGAGTGGTGTAGGGCCACTTCAACTAGAAGACATTGAGATCTTGGGGTAGACAGCAAGATAGGAAGGAAACCAAGAGAATACAGAGTCATGGACTCAAAAGGAGGAATATATTTCAAGAAGGAGTGAATGATCAAGCAAGTCAAATAACACTAATAAGTCAAGTAATGTGAGGACTGAAAATAATCACTGGCTTTAGTAAAGTGGAAATCTTTGGTTACCTTGACAAGAGCTGTTTTGGTGGGCACTATTTATGTCCTTATGTTAACATATGTGTGTGACCTTGATCACTTCCGCACAATCCAATGAACAGAACAGATATTTGTCAATTACAATACTGGTACCAAGGGGGCCAATAAAATGTGGTTGATGTTTGCTGGGAATTTCTGGGAGAGAAGTGTACACGCTCTTCAGAAGGCCAATGGGAGAGACACACTCTCTGTCACTGGACATGAACAAGGAAGCTTGTGTCCTGGGAGGTTATTTGTACACGTCTTACAGTTTGAGAAGAGATAGTTTTGCCATGGAAGGAATAGAAGTTGGCAGAAACTAGTCATCAATGACATAATTGCACTACACATTATCTGAAGTCCAAACTACCTTTCCTGCCCAGAACCTGCTTGGCTCAAGACAGTTATATGAACAAATAAATTCCATTTTTACATGCCATATTAGATTTATTTTTCTGTAACTTGTAACAAAAACATTCCCAACTGATAGTACAATTTATCATGGCTGAAATCACATGAACTGAGTCAGGGAAAGGGCAGTGGTTACCAGAAGGATTTGGGACAGCTAATAACAACAGATCCCACCGTAATCCATACATTACATATGGCCAAATTTTGTCCTTTTTCATTTCTGTTTACTCACCCATTTTAGAGATGTTCTAATGACTTATCATTCTCTGCTACAAGGACTCTGAGAATATAGTGATAGAATTTGAATGTCTTACTTCCTCTCCATTCCTAGCTTGAATCTATTTATCTGTCTTGAGCCAAGCAGCAACTGGCATTTGTGAACAATTGATTGTATGAAGGTATTGAGTTCTGAAGACGTCTAGGCAGAGGAGATAATGTGGGGCCTTTTCCAATGTGGGCCAAGCATGATTCTGAAAACCAAACTCAGAGAACTTCAAGGTGAAGCTCACATTTGGTGGATTTTGGGTAAAACTCCAGAGTTCTGTGCACCCCAAGAGACTACGGCCAACTTGTCCCCATATGGGGGTGCTTAGTCTGACTGATTCCCATTAAGCCCAGGGAGTAGTATCTGGTAGGCTGAGACTTTCTGAGGGTAGGAAAGTATAGGTGAAAGGGGAATAGGGAGGTTTTCTCTGCTATCTCAATAGAGCCTACCTGTTACACAATTCCCCCAGGGTTACGATAGGGATGCTTTGCTTTCCATCATTTTTGGGACCACTGATACTCCAAAATCTGTACCCAGGTCCACATGAGCCCACAACAAAAACAACAACATATTAGGAGTATGAAAAAGAGCTGCTGGAGCAAAAAAAAAACTTGAAGAGCATTTTGGAAGAGTTAAGTAGAGCACACACAACTAAATATATATTTAAATCTAAATAGATAATGATAGACTGTCTGGGAATGTGTTTTTAAAAAGTTCTAAATAAGGATTCTTGAAATAAAATGATACACTGAAATCAAAGTATGCTGAGTCTAGAATTAAAAATATTAAGCAACCTCAGCAAAATCTAGGAGTTGGGGATGGTGACAGGGTGGGATTGGAGAGGAAATTAGAGAATAAAACATTCCAATGAAGTTGAGAAGATATGCAAGGAAAGTGCACCAAGAGGCTCATCTTATTGGAGTGAGTGGGAGATAATTAGGAGACGTGGAATGCCTTAGTGGAAAAAGAAATGTTGGCATTTTGTTTTTAAATAGTAACAGAGCAATGTGTCTGACTATGAACAGCAGAAAAGGGATGCTCAAAGTCATGGAGTGTGGGGGATTGAAATAAATAGTAACTTGAACAAACCAGAGAAACAGGAATAAATGGCAAATTGTACGGTAAAATAAGAGGGAAAAATATAAAGAAAAAAAAAAACCCAAATGTATCAGTGTCAAATATGCTCAATGTCAATGGACCATATGCTCCCATTAAGAGTCAGGTATTTTGGAATTTTTAAAAAAAGAAAGGAAGGAAGAAACCTACTTAAAATAAAGTGATTAAGGAAATTGAAAATAAAAAAATAGGCAAGAAAACACTGAGCAAATGCAAGCAAAAAGAAAAAGAGAAATAACATTAATATCAGAGAAGACAGAACTTAAACTTAAAAGCACTTAACTGGATAAGAAGGAAAATAATATCTTGATAAATGGCACAAAATATGTATGTACCAGTCAACAAAGGAACTAAATATATAAGGAAAAACTATTATAATGGAGGGAGAAATTGATTAATGGATTAAAAATACATTTATAGTGGGAGCCTTACATACATCTCTTTACAAATCAGACACAGTGACCTAGTAGCAAAAAAAAGAAA
The DNA here is from genome assembly GCA_029593785.1 of Cabassous unicinctus. NCBI lineage: Eukaryota > Metazoa > Chordata > Mammalia > Cingulata > Chlamyphoridae > Cabassous > Cabassous unicinctus. The sequence continues at coordinate 12,438 of JAQZBX010071546.1, read as the reverse complement.
GAAAGAAAAATACATGGAGTTTATGAAAAGTATAATCAACAAACTCAGTTTAAAAATATATACGAACCTTATAGCTTATATCTCTCAAATGGAGACTATATGTCCAAATCTATGGATTTATATTTAAATCCATTGAACAGTTGCAAAATCTGAGAAAACACTTGACCATGAAAATAACCCTTAAAATGTCTTCTTAAAAAAGAAATTTCCAAAAGCATTTTATTTCTAATTGTAATACAGTAACATAAGAAATAAATAATAAAAAGTGACCAAAATATTACAACTACTTGTAAATTAAAAAAAAAAAACTGTTTTTTTTTTGATTAAAGTAGAAACTATTGGATTAAAGTAGAAACCACAAATAAAATGGAAACCAATCAAAAAGGAACAAAAAGAACACAACACAATCAAAATGACAGCTATGAGACACAAGGAAAGCTATACTCAATGTAAAATTTATAGCTTTAAATCATTACTAAGGAAGAAAGATAAACATTAAAAGAACTTAGTATTCACCTTAAAAAAACTAAAATGAATAATGAAAAATGAAGCAAGGAATATAGAATTTATGAAAATGAAAGCTGAAAGTAATGAAATAAACAAAAATAATAAGTAAATGCAAAAGCTAGTTCTTTGAAAAGATCAGTAGAGTAAATAAAGTCTTAGTAAAGAAGGAAAAAGAGAGACAGCAAAATATTTAAGATTGGGAATAAGGAATGAAAAAGAAAGCAAGGATAAACTAGGAGAGAGTAAAAGAATTATAAGAAAACACATGTAATTTAATGCAGCAAATTAGAAAAGCTATAGTGAATGAATTGTTTCCAAGTAGACTATAATCACCAAAATTAATTTGAGAAATTAAAAAAAAATGGGTATGCTGATTACCAAAGAATAATAAAAAAGTAGTTTAAAGACTTATTATTGAATAAAACAACAGTACCAGATGGGTTCACAGCTGAGTTTTAGCTAACCTTTTATGAAAAAATAATTCCAATATAAATTAAACCATGCCAGACCGTAGCAAAAGATGAAACACATACCAATTCATATTGTGAATTGGTATACTTTTAAATATCAACATCTGATAAAAATAATACCAAAAACAATCGCACCTTGAACATATAGTCAAAAAGTGTAAAAATATTAGCAAATAGAATCTATATTCTACAGCCAACTATGATTCCACTCCAGAAATTAAAGTGTTGATTATCAGGAAATCCAGCAACATAATCCATCACATAATAGAGAAAAAACTTTTATTTATAGGAATAGATAGTGGAGAATATTTCATAATATTCTGCAGCAATTTCTAGGAAAAACACTAGGTAACATAGGAATAGAAGAATACTACTTAAAAATAATGCTACTTAACAAAAAAACCCACATCAAATATTATCCTTAATTGCCAAACTTAAAGCCATTTCAATTAAAATCAAGATTTAGAGAGTGCTGTTCCTAATACGTTACTACACAGTATTAACATGTAGTGTGTAGCAATATGAAAATACTGAAAACAATAAAGATACTGATATAAATAATGAAAAAGTATACATATATAAAATATTTTACTGAAGATTAAATTGCTGACCTACAAAACAAGAGGAGTCTCTATAAAAAAGCAGGCAAAAATGAACAAAAAAGAAACACTACTGGAATTAATGAGAAATTTTTAAAGGTGGCTGATATATCATAAATATTTAAAAACCAACTACAATTTTCTATTCCATTGATAAGCATCAAAACACAAAAATGAGAAAAATAGTGAATATCTTATTCATATAGATATGGAAATAGTGTCATATCTATAACATTTTTTTTTAAGTAAGAATTTTTGGGAAGAATGACATAAAAACGTCATTGAAGGACTTAAAACAAGATGTCCAAAAATGGAAATGTATACTGTGTTGTTGAAATAATAGATTTGATTTCATAAAAATGTTAATTGTCCCAAAAGCACATAGAAACTTATTGAAATTCCAAATAGAGGGAAGCAGGTGTGGCTCAATTGATAGAGCTCCCGTTTACCATATGGGAGGCCCCGGGTTCGCTTCCCAGGGCCTCCTTGTGAGGGCAGGCCGGCCCACGCGGCGCAGTGGGCTGATGCAGCAAGACCTCACAGCAGCGGGGAGATAAGCAGACACAGAAAAGACACACAGCGAATGGACACAGCAAACACAAGCAGCAAGGGGGGATAAATAAATAAATAAATAAATCTTAAAAAAAAAAAAGAAATTCCAGATAGAAACCCAACTATTTTTGTTCATTAGATAAAATGCTCTTAATGTTTTTTGGAAGAAAAAATAAACACTTAAGCAAAACCCCAAAATGTTTCTAAAAGAAAAATGAGACTGTACTTGCCTTTCCAATGATAGAATATTCAACTAAACTTTTAAAATAGATATACTAGTGGCCCAGTAATAGACAAATAGATGAATGAACAAAATGGAGAATCTGTAAATGTATGCTGGTATATTAGAAAATTAAATGCATTTCAAAGTTGGTATTTTAATTCAGTGGTAAAAGGATGGATTATTTAATAATGTCATATTGGCACATATGATCATCTATTTAGAAGAAAATTAAGTTAGATACCTATTTTGCATGAAAATAAAAACTAAATTACAGATGGAGTTAAAAAAAAAAACAAAAAACTTTGATATAAGAAAATGAAATATCAAAAAAATTTCCTAGAAGAAAACCAGGAGACTCCAAACATAAACAAGGGGTGGAAAAAACCTTAACAAAGGTAGGAAAACCAGAATTTATTAAAAAAAGGAAAGATACACTTGACTATATAAAAGTTGCAAAACTTTTATTGCAAGAAAATATAATATAAACAAACAAAAGACAAGCAATAGATTAAAAATTATACATGAAGCCAAGATTACAAAAGTACATTATCCTTAATCTATTCCTGAGGGTGTGAACCCATTGTAAATAAGACTTTTTGATTAGATTATTCAGTTAAGTATGGCCCAACCAAATCAGGATGGGTCTTAATCCTATTACTAGAGGTCTTATAGAGAATGCTACAGAAAGAGAGAAAGCCACAAGGAGCAGTCAGAAGCTGGAATTCAACAGAACCCAGAGAAAGAAGATGCTGCCATGAGCATTGTCATGTGACAGAAAAAGCCAAGGAATCTCAAAGATTGCTGAAGAGGCAGAAAATACCAACCCCAGGAAGAAGCAAGCTGCCTAGTCGTTGAGCTAATAAATTTGTGTTGTTAAGGCCAAAAAAAAAAGTACATTATCTATAGTATATAAAGACCATGCAATGAATTGACAGGAAAATGGCTAGCAAAAATATGAAAATAAAAATTAGTGAAACATTGAAAAAGGAAATTATGGAATCCATATGGATAATAAACATTTTAAAAAGCTGACTCTTGCTCACTAGCAGTTAAGAAAATGCAAACTGAAGTAGGAAGGACATAACACTTTATAACTCTCAATCAGGTAAAAATTAAACAATACACCCAATACTAATAAGAAAAAGTCAATTATTACACTATTTTTGAAAAGCAATCTGCTAATGTCTATCAAAGTTAAAATTACATATAATTTTGACCTATAACTCTACCTTATAACCATAGTAAAAAAAAAAAAAGAGACTAATACCTATGGATGTATACACAAGGATGTTTGCAACAACACTGTTGTGACAAAAAATAAATAAAATTAAAATAACACACTTTTCCATCAAAGGGGAATGACTGAATAAATTATAGAACTATATCTATGAAATATTATTCAACCACTTAAAAAAGATTTAATTGGAACTATACCAGTTTCCTTGGAGGTTTTAGGTTTTATTAAGTGAGAATAGTAAGCGGATAAAGGGTACATATACTATGATTCCATTTTTATAAATCCATTACAACTCCACATCTCTATATATGTATATGTAAATATATGTATATGTTATGTAAATATATGTATATTCTTGCTGTGGTTACATGAGCATGGATAATTGGTATTGGGAACTCTATATTTTTTGCATGATTTTCCTGTAAACCTACAACTTCTAAAAAATATATATTAGTCCAAAAGATTATACATATGAGAGAGACAGAAAACCTATGCCAGGTAGGATTATGAGGTTTTGTGAATGAAGAAAAAGGAAATCATAGAGCAATAGAATGTCAGAACTAGAAAGAATTCTACAGATGACCTTGTCGAGACCTCTAATTTGCTGAGGGAGCTCCGAGGCTTAAAGAGGCGGCAGTGACTACCCAGAGCCTCACAGCTGATGACTGGCGCAGCTGAAGCGCAAACCTGTGATTTCGGCCCCCTGCTTTTTCTCCTACACCCTGTTGTCTTGCATGGGATCCTGGCTCTGCTCACACTACTAAACAAGTGGATGGCATCTTGGGGCCTTAGTTTCCTTTTATGTAAAATGCACCTATATCTTAGAATTTGGTATACGTCACCACTAAGCTTTTTTTTTTCTTCTTCTTTTTTTTTACTTTATTTTGTACATTTAATTGAAAATATAAACAATTAAAAACTAAAAAGTAAACACAGATTTACTTAAAAGGTGCTTATCTCTGTGCCTGGTAAATAGCAAGCCCTCTACTACAACTACTACCCCCAAAACAGCACCATTCCTCTATATTCTACCTTAGTATGACTTCATTTGTGGGAGAAATGAGCATGTAGGAATGTCCTGCCACCTCTCTCTGCAGCATAAAGCAGAAAGTAGGGAGGGAGGAAGGAAGGGAGGGAGGGAGGGAAAGAGGGGAGGTAGAGGATGAATGAGAAGGAGCAGGAGAAGGGGAGGGAGAAAGGAAGAGAAAAAGAGGGGGGGGGAGAATAAGAAAGAGATAGAGAAGGAGTAGAGGAGGATAGAGGGGGAGAATGAGAATATGGGACTATGAAGAAGGAAGAAAGGGAGGGCGGAGGGGAGGAAGGGATGGGGGTAGGGAGCAAAGGGTGAAAGAAGGGAGGCAACCCTGAGTTGAAATTCTATTCCTGCCTCTGCCTCTCTGTGGCCTCTATGTAATGAAAAAGGTGGCACATCGGAATGAATGAATGTGCCCTTTAGAGTTGTTTTAGGATGCAATAGTACTATCACATTGAGATAAAATTTTCTGTCTATTAATCACATGAAAAACAAATAAACCATTGAAGTGATATACACGACACATTTTTAGATTTTTGATTCTGCACAGTCATTAAATTCTTTCCCTGGAAAAGCTATTATTAACAGTGCTAATTGTAGTTCAGCACAACAGCTCCCAACGGCATGTTGTGTTTAGAAGGGTGTTTTTCAGCAAGCTTTTGAAAGCCCTAATTAATGGAAAAGGCCAGACTCCTGTTGCTACTTGAATAATTGCTTAAGAGTAAAAAGATATTTGATGAAACAATACTACTAGATGATCAAAATGTATTTTTCCAGGCAGACAAATAAATGTGGTTTATACAATCACAAATTCTAAGTAAAACAAGAAGTGGTCTGAAGCATTTGCTTTATCTATGAACACTGTTACTACTTTTACCAGAATATCTCAATTACCTTCCCCCCTCTCATAAAAAAAGAAATAGGTAGATTTGATTACTATACTATTTGAATTCTATTTTATTTAGTTACTTATTTTTGAAAACTTTAATCATGAAAATTGTCAAATATTTAAAGTTGAAAGCATTTGACTGTGAAGACCCATATTCTCACCATCTAGATTCTACCATTAATATATTACTGTATTTATTACATATCTATCAATCCCTCTATTCGTCCATTAATCCATTCTGCTTTTTATGCATTGCAAAGCAAATTAAAGCATCGATCCACTTCCACTAAATATTTGAGCAAACAGTTATTCATTTTTGTGATTTCCTTAGTTTTTTACATAATGTCTTTTTCCTTTTTTATTAGATTTCCTTAGTTTTTTACCTAATGTCCTTTTTTTTATTAGAATAGTTATAGGTTTACAGGAAAATCATGAAGAAATTAGTTTCCGTATATGCCCCTCCCTACGACCACACAGTTTTCCCTATTACTCACATTTTGCGTTAACACTAACTGTGAAACAATATTATTATAATTATATTATTAATTATAGCCCATAGTTTAGCTTAGGGTTCTCTCTTTGTGTTGTCCAATCCTATGGGGTTTTTGTGTTTTTTTTTTAATTTTTACTCTGGTAGTTATTCATTTTTGACATGGATATCTGGTGAACATTTCCCTCCATTGCAGGACACAATAAAATGCAGGGCCCACATATATTTGATGTAGGAGCTAAGTTCTTGGAATACACCTTTCTGCCTATGTCTAGAAAGCACACATAAATAGCTAGCTAACATCCTGAAGTTCCCTGGATAAATGAAACCTCTAGAGATTATAAACAATCCTCCATCTCCGAAATGAAGAGGAAGAACAGCATGTATATTTTTCCCTAATGTCCTTCTTCTTGTAAACCTATCACAGACTCCTATAAACACAAGCTAAATCCTTTGATTTCTCAACAAGGAAAGAATGTTTAAAGATTCTGTTACTTAGCCAAGTAATAGAGAAAATTACACAGAAGAAACAAAAAGCACCTGAGACCTCTCATTGTTCATTTTTTGGTGACTATCCTTACCCACACATCTCCATTCATGCATTCATTTATTCATTCAGCAAATAATTTGGGGGTGCCTACTATGTGCCATGTGACACAGTCTCTGCCCTCAAGGCACTTATATTCTAGTCACATGTTGCATGGTAATAGGTGCTATGAAGGAAAAAATAGTTAAGTGTTAGAGCACAAAGTTAAAAGGTGCTATCTCGCATGGAATTGCCAAGGAAATCCTCTCTGATGAGGCAACATTTCAGCAGAGGTGTGGAAAATGAGAGAGGGAAGACAATGAAATCTGGGCCAGAAGGATGGCAAATATTCAAGTGTAAGGCGAGAATGTGTTTAGGATGCTTGAGAAACATCATCCCGGACCAGTGTGGCTGGAGTGTAATGAGGGAAAGGGAGCATATGATATGAGGTCAAGTCACAGTGAGATGGAAAGCCCCAGGAGGTTTTGGTCACAGGAGGGTCATGAGCTCATTTAACTTTTCAAAGAACAACTCTGGCTGCTTTGTGGAAAATAGTATGTAAAAAGGCAAGAGTGGAGGGAGCAGATGTGGATCAAGCAGTTGGGTGCCCGCCTCCCACATGGGAGGTCCAAGTTTGGTACCCAGTGTGTCCTAAAGAAGATGAGCAGACACAACAAGCTGACACAATGAGCAGGGAGCATATGTGGTTCAAGCAGTTGAGTACCCACCACCCACATGGGACCCTGGTTTGGTTCCTGGTGCCTCCTAAAGAAGACAAGCAGACAACGAGCAGACACAGCAAGCAGACAATGAGCAGAGAGACAAAGGAGTCATCTGGGGGCAGGGGAAGGCAAGAGTGGAACAGAGAAATCAGAAAGAAGACTAGCAGGAATTTAGGTGTGTGCTGATGGTGGCTTGGAGTAGGGTAGGGGCAACGGAAATAGTATATGCACATGCATACATATAAAGCCATAAACATATGCAATTTTGCATAAATGAGATCATATATATGACATATGTGCTGTTGAAACTTTCATTTACTCCTTTTTCTTTACTTATCTCTCCCATAACCTAGTACTCCATTCCACACCCCTCTGCAAATCCCTTCTAGTAACTAATGTAAAAAGCCAGAGAAGCAGCTATGGCTCAATTGGTTGGGCTCCTGTTTACCATATGGGAGGCCCCAGGTTTGATTCTCGGAGCCTCCTGGTGAAGGCAAGCAGGCCGGCGCAGCGCGGTGAGCTGGTGCACCAAGATGACTCAACAAAGGGAGACAAGCAGACACAGAAAAACGCAAAAGCAAATGGACACACTGAGCACAAGCAGCAAGGGGGGATAAGTAAATAAATGAAAGTAAATTAAAAAAAAAAAAAAAAAGCCAGCTAGCTATACATCCTTTCACATTTCTCTCCATTTTCACAAATCACACATGTAGAGTGTTTTTTTAATGCCTTGCTTTACAAAAATTGAATCATATTCTCTTTCTTTGCTCTGTGACTTGCCAAAAGTTTTTGCTAACTTTTCTATTTGTTTTTTCTTTCTTTCTTTGTAAGCTTATAGGTATTGACCCTTTTGTGTCATGTGTTCCAAATATCTTCTGAAATTTATCATTAGTATTTTGACATTATTTAGGGATTTGTGGTATTCTTGCCACATTTTTAAAAACATTTTGTATATTCAATTATGCCTACCTACCTGATTACTTCTGGGTTTCCTGTCTTGCTTTAAGTCATCTCACTAAGCCATACATTGTTTTGGGTGCAATTGTACCCTCAAATAGATATGTTGAAGTACCTCTGAATGTGACCTTGGTAACAATAGACGAAGAGGCAGCACCAAGGAAAAGATGGTCAAGTGGAGTCAGAGGCAGAGATTGGAGTAATGTTGCCACAAGCCAAGGAATGCCAGGGGCCACCAGAAGCTGAGCAAGGCAAGGAAGGATTCTTCCCTAGGGTCCTGGAGGGAACATGGTACTGCTGTCAGCTTGAGTTTGGACTTCAGGCCTTCAAAACTCTCAGAGAATGAATTTCTGTTGTTTAAACCAACTAATTTGTGGTAATGTGATACAGAAGTTCTAGGAGACTAACACAGATTTTGGCACAAGGAAATGGGGTACTACTGTAGCAAATACTTCAATATGTGGAAGTGGCTTTGGAATTGAATAATGGGAAGAGGCTGGAAGAAATTTTAAGCACTTGATAGGAAAAGCCTAAATTGCCTTGAAAAGATGATTGGTAAACATATGAATGTTAAAGGTGTTTCTCATGAGGCCTTAGAAGGAAATAGCAACATGTGATTGGACACTGGAGGAAAGGTGATCCTTGTGATGAAGTGTCAGAAAACTTGGCTGAATTATGTTCCACATTGGGTGAAAAGGAGAACTTGTACGTGATGAACTTGGATATTTAGCTGAAGAGATTTCCAAGCAAAATATGGAAGGTAAAGTCTGGTTTCTCATTGCTGCTTATAGTAAAATGCAAGAGGGAAGAGATAAATCAAAGAATGAATTGTTAAGCACAAAGAAATAAACACTTGATGATTTAGAGAATTCCCAGCCTATCCAGATAATATGTCCTGGAAACAGGGCAAAAGATGTGGCTGGAAAACTGTCTACTAAAAGAGATTAGGTATGTGACTCATGGGATTATCCAGGAAGGATCTGTGGAGAGCCCTCGTATCTAATGGTGTGAATCCCTCAACATCACAGAAGACCTACAAGGTTTCTGAGAATTTTATAACAGCAAAAAATATTGCCAGCCTTAATTGAAAGGGACAGAGATGGGATAAAATAAAGAATGTCTCCAAGGACAGAGCCATGGAGGGTGAGTCCAGAAAGTGTGGGATCCCTGCCCCATTGGGCCTAGATGACAGAACGTTGAGCTATGGAGGATTGCTCTGAGGTCTTGAAATCTAATAGAATTTTCCCTGCTGGGATTCAAACTTGTTTTAGACCAGTGATCTTTTTATTCCTTCCGTTTTCTCCCCTTCAGAATGGGAATGCCAGTCCTATGTCTGCCCCATGATTATATTTTGGAAGCAGATAACTTGGTTTATAGTTTCTAAGGTCCACAGATGGAAAAGAATTTTGCCCCAGGATGGGTCATATCCAGAGTCTCAGTCATACCTGATTCAGATGATTTGGAAAATGAGATTAGGGAATGTTTTGAGTTGATCATATTTAGATGAAATTTTGGATGTAGATTTTATGCTGGAATGGTTTAAAACTTTTGGAGATATTGGGATCAAGTGCTGCATTTGGCACATGGAAAGGGCATGAATTTTAGGGGACCAGAAAGGCAGATTGCTGTGGGTTGAATTGTGTCCTCCCAAAAAATATGTTGAAGTTCTAATCACCAGTAATTCAGAATGTGACATGATTTCAAAATAGTGTTGTTGAAGATGTAATGAGTTTAGATGAAGTCATACTAGAGTAGGGTGGTCCTTTAATTGACTTCTCCCCTAACCCAGTATGACTGGCATCCTTATAAAACTAGAAGAGAAACAGAGGCATTGACAACAGGGAGAAGAAGGCCATGTGAAGACAGAGACAGAGATTGGAGTGTTGCTGCCACAAGCCAAGGAATGCCAGGGGCCACCAGAAGCTGGGCGAGGCAAGGAAGGATTCTTCCGCAGAGCCTTGAGAGGGAGTATGGCCCTGCCAACATCTTGATTTTGGCCTTCTGGTGAGAGAATGAATATCTGTTGTTTTAAGTCACCAAGTTTGTAGTAATTTGTGATGACAGCTCTAGGAAACTCACATATATATTTTCTAAATTTTGTTCTAAAATTTATTTTTTTGGCTTTTTTTATTACATTGTGAAGTACAAGTCCAATCAATATCTGATTTAATTATACAAAGTCCAGTTTTGATTATATGAAGTCTTGTTTTTGTTTGTCCATTTGTTTAACTGTCATGTCACTGAGACTGCCGTTGTCAATGCCAGCAATTTATTGTTCTAGAAAGTGATTTGTCTCTCATGCATGTCTCCTCTCCTCTACTGAGATGTAAGCCCCCTGAGGACACAATGTTTGCCATTTATCTTTATGTCCCTGTGCTGGACCTTGGCTTAATAGCCCTCAGATCCATATCCAGTGTTTCCCCTGCTCTGCTCTGAGTCTGGGAGAAGCTTGGGGGAAGGGGGCTGATTTCTGCTAGCTACATTCCCTTGCTCCAGTGTCAAGTGCTTCCAGCTGGGTTCAGTTAATAGGAAACACTATCTGGAGATTAAGGGTAGGAGGAAGGGAGAAGCCAGGGCATTTCTCCTCCCTCTCTGAGTCAGCCAGTGTCTCTGGTGACAGCTGATTTTCTTTCAGGATCCCAGTTCCTGCTCTGTAGAGCTTCCCTCTAGTTCCAAGCTCTGCCTGTAGGCCTGGCTCTCAAGCTTCTATATGATCACCTCCTCCCTCTGTGTCCTCAGATGGTAAGTGGCTTCCTGGAGTTGCTAATCTCTGATTCGCTTCACAGTCCTATCTTTGGCTTCTCAGGTCTTCCATCAGGCTTTTAATTCTCTATATTTTCTTGGCTGGATCTTGACTGATACATTTTCCAACAGTGTTTAGCCCTGTGCATTGATTCTAGGAAAAGGTCAAATAAAGATATTTTTAAGTAACAAATATCATGGCCTTCCACACTTTAGCACAATTCCTGGGAACTGCTCCTTCTTATCTCTTCAACACCATACCCAACATAACTCAGCAAACATTTCTAAATAAGTGTCACATAACCACCATCTACAAAAATGCAGCACCCAGAGTCCCCACCACCACAGTGATGGTGCTATTCTCATTTCCAGATTCTAGAGACTCTATTTAGTTTAGAATTTCTCTGTTCTTCATTGCCATTCAACAATATCATTTCACCTATGATTTTCACTAAATGCATAGATTATTAAAAGCTCTCCTCTTTAGGGTCTCCACACTCTCTACTATTCAAACTGATCTATTGATATTTATTAAGCAACTCACCAAATATTTATTGTGAGCCTAATAACTGCTGAGAACTATGCAAAGCAGAAGCTGCAAGTGTCCCCAAGATACAGTTTATTTCTTCAAGATCTCACTACGTTGGCAATTATAATGCAATGTGGTAAAGAATATTGTCATGGTAGGCAGATTTCTGAGATGGCTCCCATGATTCCAGGTCCTGTAAAATCCCTTACCCTTAAGTATGGGGAGGACTTTTGACTATGATGGGATTGTAATACCCTTGATTAGGTTACATTATAGAGCAAAGATAATTGATAATCATTCCCATGATTGCATAATGTTACATAAGACTTTGTCTTTACCAACTGAGAAGATTCTCCTGCTGGCCTTGAAGAAATAAACTGCCATGTTCTAAAGAGGACCATGAGGTGAGACCTGAGCTGAGAGTAGTCCCCAGCCAACAACTATTACAAAAACAGGGACCTCAGTCCTCCAGCTGCAAGGAAGTGAATTCTGCCAAAAACCTGAGGGAGCTTGGAAGCCAAACTTTCCCTAGTAAAGCCTCCAGATGAAGACAAAGATGGCCAGCATCTTGATTTTTGGCCTTGTAAAACCCTGCGTAGAGGCTACAGCTAGAGCCTCCCAGGTTCCTGACACAAAGAAATTATAAGAAAATTAATTTTTTGCTGTTTAAAGCTGTAAGGTTTGTGGTAATTTGTTACACAGCAACAGAAAACACAAGCAGCTTTGGTATGAATAAGAAGAGGATATTATTAGGAAGCACAGGAAAAGACCTAACCCATTCTCTAAGCTTAGTGATTTCCTGAAAGAAGCTGAGACCTGAAAACTCTGCATGGATTAGTCAAAAATGGGGAGAGAGGAGTGGGGAAAGAAGTGATGTAGAGGTATTCCAGATAGAGGTTCCTGGAAGTATATATGTGTGTGTTGTGTGTGTGTGTGTGTGTGTGTGTGTGTGTGTGTGTGAG
>JAQZBX010071545.1:0-15216 GCA_029593785.1 Cabassous unicinctus | reverse complement strand
TATATTCATTTTGTGAGTGATTTTGAGAAAAAGGATGGGACATAGACATTTTACTAACTATGCTAATAACTTCTTGATTAAATTCTTCATTAAGTGCCTTTGTTCCCTTTTGTTTCTCTGGGTCAAAAAACATACTTTTTTTTGTTACAACTGAAAAATAATTACAGATGATCAAATACTGGGTAAATTCCAACTTGTCTCTAGCTTGGTCAGTAGGTGAAGTTGATTCATCCCTGCATCCTCGTACAAGGAATCTAGTTCTGGTTCCCTTTTTTAAAGATGTTTCAAGTGTTATGAATGTTAAACTCTGAGTTATCCAAAGGAGGTAGGCTTGGGGAGATTTGAGGGCACCACATCTTCAGGATCTCTTGTGTGTTCTTATCCGTATCTCCTTGCCACTCCACACACCCCTCTCCCCACCTCAATCCTAGTTCATCTTCAGAAAACCAAAACTCTGGCTGTGGAGAAAACCTGTCTTGTCTGTAAACCAAAGTTTCCTTTGAATGTTTGTTTCTTTCTGGGTGCGGCTTGGAGAAGAGATAAAATGGCTGAAAATGACAGACCAGACAGGAAGGAAATAAACACTAAATATGACTTTATGCCTTATGATATAACCTCGCTGCATCATCTTTATCACCAGTTCTCACACTAATGGATCTCATATTATATTCCAGTAAATGTGGCAAGTCTTTCACTGCATAATTTCATTTAATATTTACAACAAAATGGGCTTATGATTCTTGTACATAATGTGATATCATATACTAAAATCATCAATAATATTTAAGGCCAATAAGGCATTAAGACAAATATTTGTGATAAGTAAAAAATAGTTCAAATTCTGAATAAATAAATTTTATGCAGAAAATTTTAAAATTAAATAAAAACTACTTCCCAGGTGCTCCAGGAGGAAAAAAAAAGATGCAAAAGATACAGATAAGACTCATATTAAAAAATTATGTTTGACCTTTTAGACAATGCTTACACCCTGTACTCAGGACAGGCCCAAATTAAATGCACACATGAAACTAAATCACCAAAACTTTTTTTGGATGTGGACTCTTGGGCTTATCTTGATATTACAGATGCAGAGAAAACTTACATAAGACTAAGAATATACATATTGCCCATATAAAATAAATTCATACAGAAGAAAGATAGAGGTGGGGGCAGAGGTTAAAGATCTTTAAACCATCCTTCGTTGACCCTCTGATTATGTTAGATTCTCTCCCAAATACACCAGTCCTCTCTAAGCTTCACCACACTTCTTGTGTTGGTAAGGATGGATTTTTTGAGAATCTTTCTAAAGATAGAGAATCTCAGTTTAACTTCATATTTAAGGGATCTGCTGGGACCCATAACTTTGTTTGTATACTTTTTACAGTCAATGCACTTATAGTATCATAGAATATTAAATGAGTAGTTACATCAAAATGTAATTGAGAAGAATTCCAAGCCTCAGGTTATTGGGGGAGGGTGAGATTAAAGGGAAAACTTCAACTCTTTCTCCCTCTCACCCTCTCTCTCTTTCTGTCTCTCTCTTTATATCTATATCTATCTATCTATCTATCTATCTATCTATCTATTTATATCTATCTATATTTAAAACTTTTTCTCAACTTTTGACAATCTTTGTAATTATGATTTATGTATGCAGTTGTGGCTGAATATAATGATGTGTAAGTAATTCTCTTCCATGCTATTCTCAGGAGGCATTGTTATTTTCTTTACTATTTAAGCAGTATTTTCCTTGTAATAAGTTTCTTTTGAGCTTATTAAAATATTTTGGTAAAATGATAAAATAATATATTTGAATTGCAAACTTACCAGACTTGGCCTATTTACTCCTCAGATTTTCACAATTATGCCTGTTATTTGAGGCCATTTTTCACTCTATAGAAAACTGTCCTTATATCTTTTACTGAAAATTACATCACTGGCTGTTTAGAAGTTTTATTAAAACTGATCCTTTACACATATTCAACACGATGGAATCTAAAAGGGCAAATGATTATTGAGAACTTATTAGTGCCAGGCATGGTTCTTCCTACTGATGATTCATGAGGATTTTTATGGAGCTCACAGTCAAGAACAGAAGACAAGTTTTTAAAGAATAATATGAAAGAAATATGATATGATATATGATAAACATATATACAAAATTTTCATCAATGGAGTTGAAGAATATATTATGAAATAAACTACATTATTTAAAATGTGATATATATCAATTATTGAAAGTTAAAAATATTGAAATCAATCACATTTGTATCTATTATTGTGCTTTCTAATATTTTCCAGTGATTTATCAGATGCTATGGTACTGGTGGCATATTGTTGGGGTTTTTTTGGTAATATTTTTAAATTTTTGTTTTGTAGTCTACAATTTAATGCCTTGTGTAGGAAGTGGCCATAATGTACTGCTTTTTATTGTATTCATTATTTGATATTATAAACTTATATAGTGGGGACCTGCTGTGTGCAGATACTCCACAAGGCCATGGAGATACAATGATAACAAAAGGAGGTTTTCTCTTTACTGCAACAGAAGCGGAACTATGTAAGGATCAATGGACATTAAACAAACAAAAGCATGCATATCTGGTTAAACAAATAATAGATTACTAGGCAAAGTACTGTGAAAAATTTCTCAGTGTTCTGAGGGTTTAAAATAGTAAAAGTAAAGGACAGGTAAGGTAAAGATTCCCGGAGGATGCATAACTAAGATGTGAAGAAAGAGTAGGATTCTCTATAAAAAAGAACAGAGTGGTAGGAGAGTTTTCTAAGCAGAGAGAAAATTATGTGTCAAGGTCTATTGTGGAAAAAAGGCATGTTAAGCCCTAGTAAGTGAGGGGAGGGTTACAAAACTGGGGCAACGTCAGCTAGGGTTAGAGGGGATAAAGATCTTAAATACAGGCCATTTGTGCACAGCCATGTAGATTATTCTAGGGTTAAAGATTTTTTTCCCCCAAGGCGAGATTATGGATTTATTCCAATATCAGTGGTAAAACTGATAAGGATTGTAAGCATAGAGTCACATTATCAGAATTGTATTTTTAATACATCTCTGGTTATAGTGTGCTTGAAATCAGAAGTCATGGAATTTAAAATGTGACAAATAGAAATGAGCAGAGGGAAAACCCTAGTGATGGGAGGAAATGGAAATCTCAGTAAAGTAGAACAGGTGTGGTGCTGTCATGGTGGAAAGAGGGTAAATGATCCTAACCTTAACCTCCAGACTAGTTTGAAAATAATTTAATCAGGTATAAAAATATCCATTGAGAATCTGACTAATTTCTCATATGGGAAAAAATGATATACCTATGATGTTGGACAATTTCAGTCAAGATTATGTTCATTGACTTAGTTCATGCAAACCTTTATTCATTTTACTTTAAGAGTTTGGTTGTCGTTTTCCATCCAAATTGCAATTGTGTGTACAATTCTCATTCCATTCGGTTTTCCCTTTGATGTCTTTAGAAAATTAAATGTTTAAGTCACCACATTGATGACTGTTTCTTCAGCTATTGAGCAGAATTCAATAATGGGAATTGCATGACCTGTCAGTAAAATTGTTTTGCTTTGATTGTAAGGATGGATCTGTCTATTTGATCCTATAATTAAATCTTATACAGGCTGAAGTTGACATATTTACCTTGACAATCTAAGAAGTCAGTACCATCCATTATTATGTTTACAGTATTGATCTCTTGAATTTTAGTTTTCAATTTCACATAATAGATTAAGGAAAAATAGAACTTCATTCTAATAGTAAAATTGGATTCTTTTTATTTTCTTTTGGCAAGACAATTGTAAAGCTAATAGGATAATCAAAATAAAATAAATATGCAGTGTAAATTGCATGGAATAAAATAAATTGTCACCAATATCTATCAATATTTACAATATTGATCAGTAATTAGTATAAAAAGCCAAGAAAAGCACAGGTTAAATATACCAACTTTGGATTTAAAATGTATTGCCTTAATATGTGTCTGTTTAAATTTCAACACTTACCATTACATATGGAGCAAGTACTCACCTATGCCACTATTTCTTCACCTCAAAATTTTATATAATAATAACAGCCTGCAAAGGGCAGCTGCAAATATTTATTTGTCGCTTCTTAACAATGAACTAATTATAATTTATGTAGAACATTTTGGACCATGTATTCTCCAAGAAAAATGTATATATAACTTCCTTATAAATGCTGCATCATTGAGTTGAGAAATCTGCAGATTGAAGTCATTGTGTATTTTAGTCTATCTTTAGGTTTCAATTTTTGTTCATCAAAGTGCATAGCTTTGATGAAATATTATTTCTCCACTGTAAGCTGAGCACTTCTGAAGAAAACCACTGTGAGAACATGGCAATGGATTTCCCAAAGCGCTTTATTTCCCATAGAAAGAGGAAACAAAGTGAGATCTTAGGAATTAACACATCAGTTGAAGAGCAAAAGAGAGACACTGTGTTGAAGAAAAATGTACCAGGACAAAAATGAATTTGAAACACAGATTCTAGATTTAGGTTGAAAAGAGGATCAGATAGATGTGTCATAATGGAAGATAGGATTGAGGAACAAATGGATATGTCATAATGGAAGAGAGGATTGAACAAATGACAATTCAAGAATTATGTTGCTATGCCATTTCCCTTTTTCTCTTTTAGAAGTAACAACTCCTCCTTCATTTTGTGATGTTAATCTCAACGAATTTCCATCCTTGCACATGCCCTGCATTTATTCTGTTAAAGAGATTCTGCTCCATATTTTAAGGAAGGATAAGAATTTAAAAGGAGGAAAATTATGAGTTGGGAGAGAAGGCAAAGAAAACAAAAGTGAAACAAAATTGGACAAAGCAAAATTAAGAAAATAATATAATTGCATTATAACATAAACGACAATTTTGTTGCAAAAAACTGGCCAGGCCAAAAAATTCAGCAGACTCAAATTTATGAATTTTTGTAATTGTTTGGTGGGCATTAGAAAGTGAAATTTCTGCTGATCATTATTAATCAGGCTGAAACCTGTTCTCTCCAATATGTATTCTTATAAGTAATATTTTTAAAAAATGAATTAACCTATATAGAGCACAGATAACTCTTCTTCTCTTTCATTATTACCATTATCAAGAAATATACATATATTGAAAAAAAAATACTGTCATTTAAAGTGTGTTTACTACATGGCCCAGCCATGACATAATTTTGTTTTTCTCTACACTCTTGTGTTTTCCTGGAGATAAATAATTGTTTTAGTGTATCCTTTGCCTTGTTTTCTACAAACTTTTTTTAAGTTTTTCCCAAAGGATCCAGCATACCTATTCTGCTAGAATTAGATTTGTTTCTGACAATTTTTTCCATTGAAGTTCATTCTTCTTTTCTGCTCTGGAGTCTAGAACTGCTTGCACAGTCTTAATCCTTGGCCTACCATTCATCTTCAACCCAGGACTTCCTCCATTCAATTTCAATCTTGTTTCCTTGTCCTCATGCTGTCCTGCTTTTGATTCATTTACTAATTTTTATGGAGTCTATCCATCAGCAATAATCTTGGGTCTTGCTGCTGAACTTTTCTTGGATTCTGTTTATCAAATTGACTGGCTTCTAGTCTGGATGCCCCTAAGAAGGCATTCCAGGTTGGAGCTTCTCTGACTTGTGAAAACAGTTTTCAGTCTTTCTTTAGACTTCTATTTTATAAACATGTATTCAAAAAAATTATTTGGTACTTTCTTCTGTTTCATTCTTTGACTGTTTGGGGCAATACCTTAAAAAATTCCTTTACCATCTTTTATTAGAATTTTTGTGATAAGGGAAAGAAACATTGGGCATCAATTGGCCATCTTCAATTATAACTCACAAATAACTTTTCTATTGATATAAATTCTGTACCCATCATTTTGAAATGGAGCAATTCTTCAGGTAAAAATATTTATTTTATAGAACTAGCAGTTTCATTTATTTACCTAAGACAAATTTCCTGCTTTTGAGATTTAAAGAACTTTGTGACTTTCTCTTAGTTTAGGATGAATTCTGACACATTTGGGGAAGAATTATAGAGTGCTTCTACAGTGGTTTGAAGCTGTATGCTCCCCAGAAAGACATGTTATTAAATTTAATCCATTCCTGTTTGTGTGAACCCACTGTTAGTAGAACCATTTGATGATGTTACTTCAGTTAAGTTGTGGCCCAGCTCAGTCAGGATGGTCTTAGTTTTATTTCTGGAGTCCTTTATAAAGGGAAGGAATATAGAAGCAGAGAGAAAGACGCTTAGCAAGAAGTTGAAATCAGTGAGACCTGAAAGAGAAGGGAGAGACCAGAAGATGCTTCCATGTGCCATGCCATGTTGCAGAGGAGCCAAGAATAAGCAGCTGCCAGTCTTGGGGAAGAAAGCATCACCTTGATGAGGCTTTGATTTGGACATTTACTTGGCTTCAAAACTGTTATTGAAAGCCATACCTTTTACTTCAACTGCCCTTATAATTGGAAGCCTAGCATTAACAAAAGCTAATACATTCCATTGTTCATGCCAACCCATATTATGGTATTTGCTGAAGAAAACTAAAACAGGGACAATATCTTCTTTGATTACATATTGAAAGAACAAAGACAGAATTTTTGATTTCAGATTTTCTAAATTAAATAATAAGAGATGTGAGGATAAGGCTCTCTCCCTATATGTTCCACAGGGAGACTTAAGTGCTTTATTGTTTTTAAATTTGTGTTTGCCTTTATATCCACTAGAAATAATAAAGCACTAGAAATTGTAAGAATAGAAACAGAAGTCAGCGAACACTCGGTTCTTGAAGTATGTGCATTTCACCTCTCAGAGAGTAAGAGTTTTAGTACTTTTTTTTAAGGAAGGCAAAAAAGTCCAAGCTGGTTATTTCTACATGTATCATAATCCTAAGTATGAACACATACATGATGATATTTAAACATCACAAAAAGTTGATCAACATATGTGATTGTACTTATTAATTTATAGCTCATTTCAAACTAAGCAACAGGTAAACTTTAAAGGACATTATAGGGTTATACTAATTATCCCAATCATAATGCTTATAATACAGTCATAATTTTATACCACATATTTCTAACCTAAAACTCATGAACTTTTTAATGGCAAAGAATACAAAAAAGTAATAGTGAACTAAAATACAGTCAGTATTAACCAAAAGAATATCATATTTACTTATATATTCAGAGTAAGATGCATGTAGTCCACATGGGTTGATTTTCTTTCTAATTGGCTCAGAACTTGGAAGACAGCACTCTTTGTATTCTTTTATCAGCTCCGCAGTTATCCTTAGAAATGCTACTGCATTTTACTGGTGAGTCAGTCAAGGTAGCTTTTAAGAAGAAAGACACTTTCTGCCATCTGCCTTTGGGGCTTGCTCTCAGAGCAACCCAGAACATTCCATAGAGGCAGAGAAAATGGAACCTCTGAGCCGTGGTACGATTAGTGGAACTGATGAAATGCTCACAGGCTTCAACAGCCTCATCGTTTTTTCCTATTTATTGATACATTTTTACTGAGGAAAAGAGAAGAAAAGACACATTAAGGTACAGTTTGCCATGGATCAGTTCCAGAATGCTTGGTGGTAGGGGAGGAAACTTGGCTTGTATGTGAAAGGAAAAGAAACATTTGGTCAGGTATTACAGAAGCTGTTTTGCCTTAAAGCTCAAACGAGATCAAAGTAATAATGAGATTTAGTGGCACAAATTTGGTAGATTATTGTTCTTAGGAAAAAGATCATATAATAAACTAATAATAAAAGAAACTTGAAGACTCAAAGGGACCTGGGTTGTTTATCGCCAAATATAACATTGAAGAAATTATTAGGGGGTTTTGAGTAAGCTTTAGGCTCTCAGATATCAAACTATAATCCTGATAGATTGACCCTTTCTAATTTGTAGTTTTGTTTCCTTGTTCTTTATTGTGTGAGGCATTGGCACTTATAAGGAATCTGTTGATAAAATGAAAAGAAAAGGAACAAATAATTTTTTAAAGTAAAACTTGGTTGAACTTTAGCACATGTGTTCAAAGCACAGTGGAAGAGATTTTAATCTATGGCCCGAGAATTAGTGAGTATGATCATTCTTTTTATGTTCTTTGTTTATTCCTCGTTTCATAGCTCTAATGTCTGGTATATTATAGTTTCTTAATAAGGAAGTATTTGGTGAGCCTAAACACAGTGCATTTATAGAGTCTTTAGTTTCAAAATTGCAGACTCAAGATCTGCTATCTATACTCTTCTCTAAATATCAGCCCAAGCAGAGACTTGAGCTTGTTAACAGAATTTATTTACTTTGAATTGCCCCTACTCACAGTTAAACCTCATTAGGGAAAACAAACCTCACTGAAAAAGAAACTGGTGGGAGTGTAGGAAGAGGTCAATGTAAATTAGTTCAAAAAGTGAGACTTCAATAGTCATCTATTACAGAGGCAGGAAGCCATATAAATAGAGACATCAATTTGAAAGAGAAGGCCCTGGGCCTGTTTTGTTCAAAGCTAAGACTTTAAGGGAGTCTTTCTCTTCTCTCTTGCTTTCTTTTCTCTGTCTCACAGATGTTTACCTGTCTGTGAATGAGCTCTGTGCATGTTTTTGAAGTTTATTTCCATGAAACATCTGTGGGAATTTTGGCTTTAGGTCTTACTTCAAAGCTTTTGTATTTAATGATAGCACAAACAGATGAGTCAACAGTAACAGCATGCCCTGTCAGGAAGGCACTTCCATGTGACATGGTTTTTGATGTTTAATAGCAGCATAAATTTTCAACAGCCAAACAAAATATGTTAGAATCAACTTTCCCCCATACCAAAGATATAATGCCCAAAATGGTAATTTAAGAGATACTGATAATATTCCCTTGGCAAGGCTCAATTTAAAACTTGAAACTTTATTTTTTCAGCTTTAGTAATAAACCAAACTTTGAGAGCTATTTGGTGATAATCTTGATCCTGGAAGAAAAAGGATAACTAATTCCTTGGAGTAGCTCATAAATTGACTACTGCTTTGTATGATTTTTTTATTCATCAGGAATAAACATGCATGCTTAATAACATTTAACTTTCATGAAAACCCATGAATTAAACACTAGATTTACCTCATTTTATAAATAATGTTATATAGTAAAAATGTTATGTAACTTTTCCAAGGTGACTTACCTAATAACAAGTGAAAATAACATTTAAACCTCAACAGACTAACTCAAGATCACATAGGCACCAGGCCACATTTCTTTAAGTATATTAACCTGGCTTATATGTAGACCTTTTTTAAAGCAAGTATATGACAGACTACCAATGATCAAGAACAATATCCAATACTGAGAACATATAGGGATTATAAGGATTCATATTATTATAATAAAGTTGTCCTCACCGCAGTCATTGTCAGAAGCTAAATTGGGTAAATGAGTTAGTTTATCATTTGTCCTAGAAATAGATGTACAGAAAATAAACACATTGTATAAGGTATAGTTGCTTCCTGTAGGTAAAATGAAGATAAATTAATAGATCTGATGATGATATGTAAAAATAAGATTCTTGGGTCTACAAGTATTCTGTGAGAGTATGTTTTCCCCCATAAAACAATGTTTCTTAAAATCCAAATTTACCACTGGTAGTAATAGAGGATTTTTATTATTTTACAAACATTTAAAAAATGAAAAGTATGTTTGACTAAATCAAAAACAAAAACCCAAAACATATAAATAAACTTTTGAATCCACAGACCAAATGAATATGGAATGTTGTGAGGTTTTAGCATACTTGTTAGCTCGTCAATAGTTTAATTGCTTCTATACAAGAGTTGATTAAATTGAACATGTAAACATAAATTTTGTCAAAATGTTTGTCATTTTCAAAAGAATTTATAACATAAAGCTTGCTTTGTCAATAGCCATTAAACCTTAATGACAAGCAGGAAAATCTACCCTTGCCTCAAAGCATTTTGTATTCCTAAGACACAAAAAGCAAAATAAACATGATAAAACCAAAAATTGCATTTGCTATTACACAATCATAACCTAGTATTTATGTTCTCATAGTGATAGGTACAAAAAATAAGACCACAATATGAGAGGAATTCATTGCAAATCGTCTATACTTAAGAAGTGCTGAGATATCCCTCCAGAACTGTAGGAGAAAGCCTAGAGATTTTAATAATAAGTAACAGAAAATTGAGCAAAATTAATCTGAAGCAAGAGTCATGATCCTTAAATACACATAATATTTTCTCTAATATAATTCTGAGGGATAAAAGTAAGAAACTAATAAAAAACCCAAATCATGGTACTCAACTAAAAAAGACTACTTTCACCTACATTGCTGAATAACAAGAACTTCTATTTATTTCTACCACCAAATCTGTCCCCACGAACAGTTCTTCCGGGTGGAATTGTATGGAGAATTAAGACCATTTCCTTCTGTAATACCTCATGGCAAATTCACTATTTTTAATGTCTTATGTAGCAATATATTTTATTGCCCCACGGTACCTTGTGCTCATACTAAGGAGGATGAATATATCTGCTCTCTTCTTTCTTTAAGGTATATTTCAGTATTGCTTATACATCAAGACATGAGGTAGCAAGATGGGAATGAGGGGAAGTTTCTACAGAAAGAATTTGAAGAAATGCACTGCAGAGTATCAAAGGCAATCTTCACCTGCCTAGCAAATTTCACTTACAGAAACTAACAGCCATTATTTTAGCCCCAGTAAGTTGTTTCTTTTTCACCTCTTTTGTGCATACTAGAATGATGTATGCAACTATGCAAAGCACAAACACTATTAGGAAGCAGTAAAATTTAGGTTTGAATAGAATATCTCTTCAAATTAGATAAATTATATGGCATATTAAAATCAAAAGTGAATATTTCTTCTATTTAGGAGGACAGAATGCAGAAGTTTTGGAAAATGTAGATATATATGCAGATCCATAACTCTATATGGACACTCAAATCATATGCTTGTGCATTTTCTTCTTTCTACATGGATGGCATTACTTGTCAGAAAATGTTTTCCTTACTAAGGCACAGAGTCATTTCTCTCTCGTGACAGCAATGGAAAAAGAGCAAAGGGGCAGGTAGCCAGAGAAATCCTTGCCACCAATCACTTGGCAATGGAGTCCTGTTCACAGACATTACAGAAGAAGATAAATTGATTGCTTTGAAGAAATGGAGAGAGAAAGTCAAATAAAGTGTGGAAAATGTGATAGGGTTTGTCTTCCAAGAAGGAAAATACTTGTGTTCAGATCTTCTTCTGTGTAAATTTCAAAGATACTTATACTGAGGGTTGCAAAAACTTTTAGAGAGAGGCGTACTTATAAATGTGTGTTTCAAAAACTCTGGATTAGAATATGAATAATATATGAATAATAGAATAATATAGAAGAAATAACTATCAGAGGGTGAAGAACTATAGACATGGAAAATCAAATGTGATATACACTTTCAAAAATGTGAATGAACACATTAAAACAGTGATATAAAGTATAATTTCCTGCATAATATTTAGTATGGATTTTAGGATTTAAGGGATGGATTTATTACATTGGATTAATTACATAGATTTGTACATTGAGTAAAATGAATGTTAGTAATAGGTAGGAAGAATAAAATTTTTGTATAATAAATAGGCTACTTTTTTCTGCCAGAATATCTCTCCTCATATCTGCACTCCATTAAGGAAGTTTCTGCTATGTCATTATAATCTGATTTGCTATAGGGCGATTACCAGGAAAAGAAATATTTTAATATCAGAAACAAATATTTGTTTTCCACCACTCACTCTCATCCCCCAATAAAGGAAACATATTTTAAGAGTGAAATTTTAGACAGAACAATGAGTGTAAAATTTGCCATGTTACCATTTCTTAGCAAGTAAATGTCTTTGCAAAAAAATATTTTATAAAGGTTTAGAAATTTTATTTCACATGCTGTTTTAAAAATTTTTCAGAAACTTTAGTCTTATATATGGGAATGATTAAACTATTTTGGACATATTCACAAAATTAATTCAACTGTTGGAATTTATATATATAATTTAAATATTTATCTTGCTACAACATGAATTGGGTGGGTTGGACTACCATCTTGTTTTTCTAACTCATGATTGCCTGATTTTATGGATATATTCTTGGTTTTTAGATAGATAGGAAAAAATGCTGTTGTTTCAATAGTAAAACGCTACATGTTTGAGTTGTTGCACTATTTAAATTATATATTTTAAATTGCTTATACTAATTAGGTGTTGTTTTAGTCACCAGTCTTCCACAAATTAATAGACAGTGGCTCTAGTGTTCAAGTGATTTATGGTCTAATAAGGCAGAGAGGTGCATATATTAAACATATCACATTGTGATTAGGTCAAAATATAATTTTGAAAAAATGCTATTGGAAATTAATAATTATATTAAAATATATAATATATGTTATGTGTGAAAGGAAGACTAATATATAATATACTATATAAAACTGACATGTTATATTTGATATATATAATTTATTAATATAAATATATACTGTAAGATATGATAAATGATCTATATATACATATTAAATTTATCAGATTTTATAGAATGAATTTATAAATTGAATATATGAATACAGAGCAGTAATTGATTTTGAGCCACTGGCAAGAGGACCATGAGTGCAGCAATTTCATTCACTCTCTGGATATTATTTCATAAAAACCAGACAAACAAAAAGAGCAAAATGAAGAAGCTTCAGATCCATGCTGAATCAGCCTTTGCACAGTGGTAGATGACAAGATGAAGCAGACTACTGAAGGGCCACATGAGCCATGGAACCCAGGAAGAACAATCTAAAACTTGATTCTCCAAAGGAGCTAGAACAATCTGCAGTACTGTAAGAAAAATTTAATAATCTGCAGGTTGCAGATAAGTGTAAAGAGACACAGGGAAACACAGTGGGACAATGGCAAGATCAAATCCTGGTAGCCTAAGTCCCCAGACATCTCTGAAAGTACAATAAGTGTTCCTTTTCAGAAAGATGAAGACCTGCCCTGAAGGAAAACTGTTGGAAACGTATTCCATGCTGGGAAGACGGGAGCACTGGGATTCCCAAAAAGAGATTGTTTTGACTAGGGAAAAATGAATCTGGAGTAAGCAGATTTCAGAAAATAAAACCATAATATATATGTATATGATGCTATTAGATATATATAAACATTATATATATACTATTATATAGATTTAAACATTATATACACACACACACACACATATATGATACTAAATGTGAATTGTTGCTTTAGAAGGCAATGCTTATAAGCACACAGGAAAACACGGAGCTAAAATCTTCCTCAACCTGACTGACCCTGAGATGAGGAGTCATGGCCACATAAAGGCCATATTTATGAATACCGAACAGTAACTATAGAAGTGGGTGACTTTGAACATGAAGTTCATCACAGCTCCTTACAAAAAGAAACTCCTCTGACCTGGTAAAAGTCATTTAATTAAAAATACAAATGCATTAAACAGGAATACATTTGAAACCTATACCAAAAATTATGATAAAAAGAGAAATACAAAATTAACCAGTATCATTCCATGAGATAATAACAATAAAATATGTGGTAACAAAAGAAAAGAAAAACTGTGGCCTATTATTTCAGATTGAGTTAAAAGAAGTTAGAGAATGATCAAAGCTTCAGAAGCATAATACAAATTAAAATAAGATCTCACAAATGGGATGCCTATAAAATACGAGGAAATAAAGAAGGAGGGAAGTAACAGCAAGAATGAACTAAGGGCAGCAGATGTGGCTCAAATGGTTGGGCCACACTCGGCGAGATGCACTGAAAAACCAGGAACTGAGATGATGTAGGTGGTAGGATGCCTTTCTCCCACATCGGTGGTTTCCAGGGTCAAATCCCAGTGAAGACAGGAGAAGGATGAGAAGAGAGCAGGAAACTGACACAGAGAATTGTCCAGCGAATGGGCACAAAACAGCAAGAACCGCGGGGGGGGGGAGATAAAATGGATAAAAGTAAATAAATAAATCTTTTTTAAAAAAAGAATGAACTAAAAGAAAACATTCAGAAATGTGTATGTAATTTTAAGAACCAAAGATTAAAAGACACCATGGGAAGCACAAACTTGATAGTCATTTTAAAAAATAAAAAGACAAAATTTGATCTTCATAGCATTCAAGAAAATACTTTCCAAATGAATTGAAGATCTAATGTTTTTTAAAAATTCATAAAAGAGGTGAATTTATTTATAAAATGGGAATACATAAACTTTAAAAATATTATTCAATATCTAGAAGGAGTAAAATATATTATTGATAAATTATTGTTAAAGAAAATAAGTTATATAAATTATTGTGCATAAAATGAAAATAGCTTTGCAAGGCAGAAAAAGAAAAATAAAGTACAGTAAAAATACATAGGAAAAACTGGAAAAATGTTTACAATTTAAATTACAGAGTAAAAGAAAATATTTCTATTGTAAGATGTTTTAAAAATTGAAGGGAAAAGAAATATTTAAAAGATATATATAATAAGAGCTTTCAAAATAGAAATAAATTTATTATTCAAAGATAAATTGATTAAAAAATGTGATAAATTGATAATAGAATGATTTTGACATACCATTGATCACTTACCAGTTTAGCAGAGATCTAAAAATTTGTTAACATAATCTGTTGTAAGGGATATAGGAAAATCTTTACCTGGTCAGAATTCGAAATGTTACAACTCCTACGCAGGGGAAGTTGATGACTTCTAACAAAATAAGTATTCATTCACCCTTTGACACTAAAGTCCATTCTAGGAATATATTTCACATATATACTCACTAAAATGTTAATTATTTGCATTGTTATATTCAGCATTATTTACAGCAACAGATTATAACCAAACCAACTATCTATCAGCAGGGACTGGCTGGTGGTACTGTGGTACATCTAGGCCTTGGAGTCCATACAGCTGTAAAAAGGAATAAAGGAGATCTTTATATAATTATATATAACACGATATTTAGTTAAGTGGGAGAAAAAAGTTCAGAAAGTGTCTAGAGCAGGCAATCTTATGTGTAACAAAGCGGGTTGATTATTATATACATACCCATGCATATAAATACGTAGATAGATTTGCAGGTTCAGTTTTCCAAAAATTCAGAAATAGTTGCTGAAACAGGTTTGGAGTATGGAAGAAGCAGCAGGATTGAACAAAGAAAGAA
>JAQZBX010071544.1:0-15219 GCA_029593785.1 Cabassous unicinctus | reverse complement strand
TTTAAAGTATCTATATGAACCTTTTATTCATATAGCTTTAATTTTTATAAAAATTAGAAAATGTATTCTAATTACACAGCAGTTTTAAATACTTTATATTTGACCACCACTAATGACACAACTGTGCTACTCAACTTATATCCTTCCACATTCTTTACAAACTACCAACTTAAAGTCACTGCTCCATCTCTCTACTATGCAACTTATAAATACCACAGAACTAGGCTATGCCATCCACCTCCACATTTTGCACACCCACTCCATTATTCAACAGTCACTCCTTCCATGCCACATTTACCTCAAATTCCTTGCAAAACCAGTATTCTCAATACTACTTCAATTTGGCATAACACTTGTTTGTGATATTCTGTTTACTTCCTCTGCAAAGCAAAGCTATGCTATTCCTTTCACTCCTTTCTCATCCACTGACATTCAGTTCTCACCCCATGCATAATTGCTCTGTATTATTTCACAAAGGCTCATTATACACCCACTCTGTGCCATTCTTCTATCACACTTCATTCACTCACAGTGTGCTATTAAACTTTCACTTCTTCTACACCTATTCTGGAGTATTATAATACATGCACTTCCACTCTGGGTCATTCCACACTGTGTGATACTAAACTCTATGCTATTCAATTACACTTGTTGCCTAATTTTCATAGGTTTACTTCAGTCTATTTATTACACACCACCCTATGCCACTCAATTATTACTTCTTACAATGACCACTATTTACAATTAAATAGCACCTCCTTGAACACCCACTCTGCATCATCCAAATATGGCTTCTTGACATACAGCTGTTACATTCACCTATCATACTTGTACATCCACTGTGTGATACTCAATGTTTTCTATACCCACTACAAGTCACTAAACATCCAATGTTTTCATGCTGTCTGAGGAATTCAACTTTCACCCATTGCACAACCAGGCTGTGCCATGCATTTGACTCTTTGAACACTTACCCTATGCCATTCAACTCTCTCTTTAAGCATATTTATGTCATGCAATTCAAAACCACTGTTTGAATCGAGTCATTAGTTCACCTACGGGAGCACACTCTAGGCTATACTCATAAGTACAGGTCCAGAAACATATTATCAAACAAGCTTGTAGAAGAGCTGCTGCCTCTGTGGTTTCCAGACCCCAAAGCCTCTGCTGCACTCAAAGAGCTACCCCATCAGGAAACTGCTGTCACCTCCAGAGCTAGAGAAAGCAATCAAAAACTTTCACCATTGTTCTCACTGGAACATCACATCACCTTTCATGCCATTGCCATCTCATGTTGTTTATGTCTTCCATGTGTCATTTGGGGCAACCACTTCTATATATCCCTGACTATCGGTGGAATCCTAGCTTCAAGGGATCCTGAGAAAGTGTTTGGCATTGCAGTCTGGAGAAATAAAAATTATGTTTAGAAGGAGCTTGGCATTCATATAGAATGAGTCATTCTGAAAAATATACCTCACCTGAAAACTGTAGGATAAATAGGGTGATTTAATGGAGTTTCACTTACTGATTCTTCTTTCCAGTATATTCAGAGAAACATATGACCCACCTGTGGTGAAATCACAGGCATAACAGTTATTATTATGAATATTTTAAATTTCTTAGTTAAGTCTTTTATGAAAGAGGGCACTCAGTAGAAGGAGAAAATAATTTCTGAGTCCATTTTCTCTGATAAACTTTCTTTACATGTAGTATGATCCACAAACTACAGAATCCAAGATGATAGCTTTTCTGGAGAGAGCCTTTAAATACAGAAAATGGGTTTAATAAGTTAAATCCAAATTATTCACAGTTAAAAGTAGCAACAGTTTTTATTTCATTGTTCACAACTGTGAACTGACTTGTTTTTCACAAGTAGAGTTAGAACACTTTTCAGATCTGTTCTCAAATCCCCTCACATTGTCATAATTTCTTCCTTGAAATTTGGTGACTTCCAGCACTTTGGGGCTTTAGGGTTCCACAGACCCTCTTCCACGTCCAACATGACACCTCAGTTGTTTCATTGCAGTTTCTCTTGCAAGTGTTCTCCTTTGCCAGGGGTTTAATTCCCCAAATCTACCTAAATAGCTGAATGGTGTGTCTTCCTCCCTGGCTAAAGTTATTAGAAATAAACAGGGATTGGTAAGTATGGCCTTAACCCTTTTAAATGGTAATAAACTTTTTTCAATCTGTTGTGCCAGACCACAAAGGACCCATGGGTAAATGGATTTACTCCACTGAACCTCCCCCATACTCACACTAAAGTCACTGAGATCTGAGGACAAGATTCATCTTGTCACTGATTCAGATATCATTTCCTCCCCCTGAATTTTCTACATATCACAACCAAGTCATTCAGTTATCAGGTTTCTGGGTCTTTAATTTAATTTTACTCCTGTTATTACCTCAGGGTTGATCACATCAAGACAGTGATGTGATCTGATTAAATGGACCAAAACTGTAATGGAAGTAAACTTTCTTTAACATCTTAGGACACAAAAATACAGGAGGAACAGTAACAAAGGATGATTAAAATGATCATGATTAAAGACCCAAGATGATGACAGAGTAGGGAGTGCTAACAATCAGATTGTCCCACTAGGCAACTAATAATCATTCAGGATCTGTGTGGATCACATTTTTGGAGGAATCCAGAGGCTAGAGGAGCACCATAAAAGAAGCAGGGGTGATTGAAAAACACAAAAGATTCTCAGGATAGTAGGATTTGGGTTCAACATGCCCAGATTGGAGAGACACTGCTTGAGCCCCTATGCCAAGAAGGAGCAGAACTTGGGTGCAGTCAAACCGAATCCAGATTTACCCAAACCACATTAAAAGGCTTCAGCACATTCAGACAAAAGGCATACCAGGAAGGAGAGAAGCACACACTCTCTCACAGGGCAGTGCAGATATTCAACCCACATACCTTAAAGGGCTTTAGCACTCATGGCCTCAGAAAGGAAAGGAAGCCCTTACAGACTGAACTCTTTCTCTTGGACAGCATTGGCAGAGTCACCCACCCACCTCAGGGGACACAGCACAGGTTGTGGAAGATGATTAAAGAACTCAGATCCGAGGGGCTGGGAGATGTACAAGTTTCATTCTGTTTAGGATGGCATCTTCAGTCTCAATCATGCCCCCATCAGAGTAAGTCATCTGAGAAGGCAAAACCTTAGGTTAGCATGAAACAACTGGATGAAGAGCACTATCTGCTAGGTATACTAGGAAAGCCTAGATTTGGGGAGATGTGATAAAGAAGGTTAGTGGTCTTTAGGTCTTCCTCTACAGAGCCCATTGAAATCAATATAAACTACCTTCATGGGTCCCTGGGCCTGTTTTGATTAGGAAATCTGACAGGGAAAGTTTTATCCAGGGGAACAATCTTACTAATTTTAGCCCTCTAGAGAATAGCAGCTAGAGAAAACAAAAGGAATATTAAAAATATACAGAGGTGAATGGGGAAAGGTGTTTGGCTTAGCAGACAACACAGCTGACAGACCACATGGCCGAGAGATGCTGCCTGGAGACTTCCTGAGAAGAAGGTTGACAAAAGACCCAGCAAGACCCCAGCTATGAGATCCCATTTGGAAAAATGTGATCCCATTTGACCCATGGGATCCCATTGTGTCAAGGGAAAGCACTGGATACACTCAAAAGGCGACACCATTTGCCCCCTGAGAAAAGACAAGTGGGGCAACCAATCAGAGTAAGAAAAGCTGGGACAATGCCTCAACATTATAAGGGGGAGGAAGAAAGACAAAAATGCTCTGACCTGGGGTCCCACACATGGGTCTCACTCTGCAGCCCACCTGCAGTTGATGCTCCAGACCATGTACATTTTTCATTTTCTTGTTTCTTAATAAGATATTTATTCCCTTGCCTACTCTATGGCATGTCCTTGAATTACTTTATGCAACATAAGCCAAGAACCTAAAAGCCCAGAAACTAGAGCCATCTGGTTGCATTATTTGGCAAGCCAGCCAGGAGATGAGAGGCAAGTTGTGCTCCTTGACCCCCCACCAGAGACTGGTGAGTTTTAATTAAAGCCTGTCTGTTGCCTCTTTTTTCTTTCATAATTGAGATCTTATTGGTTGTGTTCAAGGTCAGCACAGATATTATGAACAATTTGTACACAATTCTTAGTGTTCATATCAAGAACCTACAAAGCCATGTAGTTGTTTTTCTAAAATTATTCCAGTGAATTTCTAGCTTAAAATTTGGAGGCAAGTTTTCCTTAAGAGGATACCAAGTTCCAATATCTTCAAAGTTTAATAACCTCTTACATTTTAAAGCTCTGCTAATTCAGAATTTAATATCATACACACTACACATCCACATTTCCAATATTTTACAGTGCATAAAACATCATGACCAAGGAGTTTACAGGGTTCTGACAGGGAGAGCCAATATCAGGGAGTGGTTTTCAGAAACCTGTCTACTAAAAAATATGGGAATAGGAGTAATGTAAATGTTCAACACATATTAAATGCATAACTGATTCCAAATCACCCTTTAGTATGTGATGTATTATAAAGTATAAAACTTGCCAGCCCCCACTGGAATATAAGTTGATACCCAAGACATTCAAAGTCTGCCATAATTCAATATCCCACTATGTTTGGGTTGTACCAAAAAACAAACAACTGGCAAATGATTTCCTCTCTTGAAGAAAAGCATTGACACTTAAATCAAATGGGATGAGGAGGGATCTCAATCTCCTTCTTAAAAATGTTTCTTCTACAGCTACTAAAATACTTACTTCTGCAGGATAGCTTAAAAATATATTCCTCTGGATTCTACAAGAAGGGAGAAAGAGGGAACACTGAAAAGCATGGTAGACAGTATTAACCTGACTTGACTTCTTTCCCTCCTGCTTCATCAGAGGCTGGACTCAACATTTTTAGTTTTTCCATTTTCTGCAGGTAAATCTTTAGTTTCTTGGTTAACCACTTCAGCTTGTTTTCCCTTTGTTCCCCTTTTTCCTTTTGGTTGCCCTTTTTTGTCTAAAGGTTTGTCCTTTCCTTCTGCCTCTTCTGGCTTCACTTCCCCTTCTGGAGGGGCAGGTTTAGTGGATAGCCTACCCGACCTCCTTTTGGACTCCTCCTTCCCTGCTGCTTTGGCTGAGCTGACCTTCCTCTTGGGAACTCTGGCAGTGCTGCAGGATGTGGTGCACTGAGAGCCTTCTTAAGCCAGGCTGCTGGCCACTGCCTCTCCTCCCACTCCCAGAGCTGCTGGACTGTGCCTTATTTTGTTTTATTAGTGATTTTACCTCTGGGTCCACTGAGGCTGTTTGCCTGTAAGCCACAGATCAGTCTCTGGTTTTTAATTGCCTCTTAATATCAGGTTTAACTTCAGAACTTGTCCCAGGGAATGGCCATGAGATGAGCTCACTCATGGGCTAACTCTAAAGACCTCTGCAAAGTAGGCAAAAGAAACATCCCTATCCAGTCTCTTTCCTAGTGGGAAAACCCGATTTGAGAGTTAAGGTCTGGGAACCAGACCGAAACATCTCCTAAGACCTCTAAGTCTCTGGGGATACCCAGAGACATAAGGCTCCCAATCCCCAGAATGTGGAGACATTGGCTAGGCTCCTAACCTCCAGAGCACTGGCTCAGTGAACAATCCATTCCACCAGGCCTATCAGAGGGACATCACCATGACAGATGAATGTGTTATCTGCCTCTGGGATAAAGGGTGCCTTCTAATTTGGACAACATTTCTAATGATCATCTAGAGGGAAAGAAGCTAATATTTTTCTGCCACACCACATGGCTACAGTATGGCTGAGAGTGAGCTCTGTATGGGATACTGAATTCCAGTTAAAATGTGTAAGAGAAAAAAAGGAGATTGACAAATCTGAAGGCCAGAGACTATTTGTCCATGTCTCCTTAAAGGGATGAAGAAGTGAACTAGCAAACTGGTCAATTTTATGTAAGCTCAGGGAAATTACCTAGAGGCAGAACTTAAAAACCCAGCCTTATTTCATAGAAAGCTGGAAGAGGCAATAGAACTACCCTCTTGGTAGATCCTAACTCTAGAGAAAGACAGATCCACCAAGGAACTCCAACCTGCCTTGGATGGCTGTAGAAAGCTGCAGAAACTTTCCCTGGGCTCCAAACTTCCATTAAATGCCTTTTAGAGACAGCCTTTGAAGTTTTCAACAATTGAGACCATGCCAGCAAGATGGAGATGGTAAGGAGGGATCAGGTAAGGAGGGGTGGGCACCAGGTCCAAGACAGTCTAACATTTTAACTGTTGCTGTTAAAAGCACTGTTCACATCAGGTACCCACATCCAGTCTCAACATCAGTGGGAACATGGGCCTAAGTTGTCTCACCATGCCAACTGATGTGGACTTGCCCCAGGGAAGACAGAAGGGGCTTGAAGCCACTTGTGAACCATCAACATGGAGGTCTTGGGTGACCCTTGGTGTGGCAGGTAAGATTGTTTATTTCTCAGTTAACATGGGCCAATTGCTCTGTCCTAGCTTGCACCCCAGGCTTCTCCTAACCTTGGTTGTGCCTAATGAGAGAAGCAAATGGGGAATCAAGATCTGGGCCATTTAATAAGCCTCTCCCGTGTAGAATAAGGTACCCCCTCATACGCCATGAATTAAGATTTTTAAACATGTTCCTGGCTATTCCTAGCTCCCTGCCTATTCCTTTGTAACAGTTCAATTCTTCCATTGAAAAAGCCTCACAGGGAGGTAACTAATGGAATGCAGCCACCAGCGCAGCCCCAATTCATGTCTTGTTGGGGACAGGGCTTCTCTGGCCCCCTTAGCTCTATATCTAGCAAATACCCAAGGAGTTTCCTGGAGGAACAAAGCTGGAGGGTCCTTGCACAAGATTTCTCCCATGGACAGGCTCTGGGAGCGCTGCATTAAGATGATTCTAAAGCCAGGTCTTTCCCTAAGCTAAATCAGTGTGTAAAATTCCCTCTTCTCTTCTAATTTGTCCTTAAACTTTTGTTTAACTGTTAATCTGTGTTAGACTTTGTCAGTCTTGTCATGCCTAGGAACTCATTAATCAGAATGGAGTTAGCCTTTTACAAATAGGATAATGGTAAATGATAATCTAAAAGTGAGTCTTTAAATTTCAATACCACCTTGCAATTGTGTTTGATGTATAAAATAAATCACAAGTGGAATTAATTCAACTGCTGGAAAACCACAGAAACTTAGCAACATTAATGTTACTAATAAAAGCGTTTTGGTTGCTTTAGTTAATAAATGAAAGTGCCCAGTTTGTTCTAAAGTGAAAACTTACTAGAAACTATAAGAATAAAGATCATTATATAGGTAGTATTTTATTATAAAGCAGCAGAAGGATAAATGAAATTGCTATAACTGTGTGGATTTAGTCTAAACTTGATACTGTAATGGTAAGTATAAACTGAATTTACATTTGTTTATGGTCACTTCAGGTCAAGCCTCACCCCTTGCCCTTGCTTATGGTGATTTCATGACAACTTCTGCCCCCCTCAGGGAAAGGCAAATTTAAAGCACCCTATCTCCTGTCTTTCCACTGGTGTTAATAGCCCTGATTTTGTCTTATGACTTCAGCTGTGAACTAGATTGCTGCCGGGTGGATTTCTCAACCTTCAGGGCTGGATGTCCACTCTTCCAGTCAGCAGCCACTGGAGTCCTGTTATCTCTGAAGACCAGGGAGCCAGGGGTCTCCCACCTTGTGCATTGCTGTTCCTAAAAGCAGAAAGTCATGAGAAAAACAAGGCTTCCCTGTGGCTTCAATGACCTTGGTGTATATACACTGGAATGAGTGTTTCTCATCCAAGGTTTGTCAAAGTCAAACTGGAAAATAAGCAAACTTCTGAAGTAAAGAAAAATGTAAACTGTATTTTAAAGCATTAGGAATAATTTGGTTATAAGTGAATAATTAAAGGAATAAAATTCTTGTGCAAAACTGCATGGTCACTGTGCAGACTAATTAGAAATAGACTTCAAAGAGATCTTTCAAATATAATGTTATTTTACAGTTAAGCTTATTTTGTAAGAAAATGAAAATTATAAGCAGCATTATTAAATTGTGTGCTTCTGTGTCTAACTCTCTATTTTTATTTGTTCAGTGTATGCATTGATACCTCGTGATGAAATGTAAGTTTAGTGTAAATTTTTTATCTACTAAGCTGGGTAATTAAGAATCATAGTTTATCCTGTAATTCCCCAATTTAAACCTTTTCACAGACTTTAAATAAGGGTGATTAATAATCTATTACCAAATTTCAGTAAGTAAAGGAAAAGTCTTTGAAAGTTATGGAAAGGTCTTTAAATCAAATTAGGGAAATGGATGTGGCTCAAACTGTTGGGAACCTACCTACCACATGGAAGTTCCCAAGTTCAGGTCCTGGTGCCTTCTAAAGAAGATAAGCAGACACTGCATCTGCCACAACAAGCTAGAAGCTGCACTTCCTGCAACAAGCAGAAGCCTAAATGAACAGATGTCACAAGCCAGGAGATGCTGCAACCCATGGGGTACAGAGGTGGTTCAAGTTGTTGGGCACTCACATCCTATGACAGAAGGTCCACAGGTTTGTTTCCCAGTGCCTACTGGAGAAGGTGAGCAAACAATGAGCAGACAGAGGAGAAAACAATCCGGGAGGGGGGGATAAATAAAATAAAAATAATTATCTAAAAACCAAGTTAAACAATTAAAATATATTCTAGGACCTAGCAGTCAGTATGTTTTTTAAAATTATTCACAGTTTTAGAATTTTTTTTTAAGAACTGAAGTTTTAGCCTCCTATAAAGGAAGGAAAAAGAACATTCTTTGCATTAAAAATAATGATTTCAATTTTATTTAGCTTGGGTGTTGTCTCCCTAGGTTTATAGAATACCAAGTCACCAAATTAACATTTTATGTATTAAATCTTTAAGATGATGAAAATTGTAAGTTCGTGTTTAATGAAATTAAGATAAAGTAAATTTCATGGGTTACTAACTGTAATTTAATAAGGTTATTTAAATATAAAGTAACTAGTCTATGTGGTTATATTTTATTATAAGACGTTAATCAAAAGCATTGTCTAATATGAAGTATTTAAATTTCTAACTCCTGGAAACCATTATTAATTAGAAGCCTAAATTGATATTAATAACAAAATGCAGCTTCATATCAGAGGAACCTGCCAGAAGCCACTGCAATAACTGAAAATACACTTACTAGCAAGTCTTTCATCCCACCCTAGGTATTGCAGTCAATTTCTGTTCATTCTCAGCTCCTGGAATGCCCTCACATTGTGTCAGCACCGCACCCCCAGGGTTATTGGCTGGCAAGGGCAGAACAATTACTTTTATTTGTTTTTGTTTTTGTTTTTTTATTTAGGCCAGTAAAAAGCATTTATTTGGTAAATGGAGGAAACAACAGAGCTTGCTGAGAAATGGGAGAGAATGTCTTGGTGTGGAACCCTCTAGGCAGAGAGAGTCAACAATTACTTTTAATGTCTAGTCTAACTGTGAAACTCCCTGACCATGGTCATAAAATAAGACCATTTAATAGGCAAAAAAAAAAAATTCAAGCCAGCCCCTTTTTGAGGAAAAGTCACACATGTGGCTTGGTAGCTTCAAACTCTGGAAACTAGGTCCAGGCATCTCCCAAGTCTAGATCACCCTGGCAATGCCCAGCAGCAAATGCTCTGAGTCATTGAGAGGTGAATCAAGTGCAGCAGCTCCAAACATCTCCCAAACCTTATGTGACCCTTGGCTGGTCAGCATCCCCTAGCTTTTTAAAGGAACAATATTTGGGGAGCTGCAGGTTGGAGGGTAATAGTTTATTCAGATTTGGGTCCTGGGACACCTGATTGCCTGACAAACACTTTTTCATTTTTCTCAGAATAATGGTCATGGTCTCTAGCATACCAGACCTTGCTCACTGAAGGGTTAGGGAAGGAGAAACTGATCTTCTTCTCTAACACAGTATGGCCATAGTATGGCCTTGGAAATGGCACTCTAAATTATAACCCTATTTTTCAGTTAGACCTCCAGCATAAAAGGAAAGGGAAGCAGTCAGAGATTCCATATGGCC
Organism: Cabassous unicinctus; assembly: GCA_029593785.1. NCBI lineage: Eukaryota > Metazoa > Chordata > Mammalia > Cingulata > Chlamyphoridae > Cabassous > Cabassous unicinctus. The sequence continues at coordinate 5,183 of JAQZBX010071544.1, read as the reverse complement.
TTGAAAATGGCCATCAATGTCCTGCCAACAGCACTGTAAATTATAACCCTATTTTCCAGTTACACCTCCTGTGTAACAGAGAAGGGAAGCAGTCAGAGATTCTATATGTCCAACTGTTTATGGCTGTATCTCAGAACACAAGTTTTAATGGGTCTTGTAGGTTGTGTAATGCTTTGGAAGTGAAACCATCCCCAGAAAAGAGAAAACCTGAAAAGGAGTGTGGTATCCTAGATGATCCCTTCCTCAGTTATCCCCCTCATTGTATCTCAGTTCCTGGAGACTGAGATTCTGAAGCCTAAGGTCCCAAGCCTAGGGTCCCCTGAACCTAAGGCACCCTTGGACTCATGTCCAAGCTCCACACCCCATAGCAAGTCCAGCAGGAGTCACCAGGAGTGGGACATCTTTTCACCATGTCAGGGGACCTGAGAACAGCCTCTGCCCCATAAGTGAAGTAGCAAATGGAGATGCAGTTAAAATCAGGGTCCACGTTCCCTTCTCCCTGACAGATTTAGTTCAATATCAACATGAAAAACAACAGGTGGGATTATTTTAGGAGGGCCCAGCTGAATTTACTGAGGAATTCCAGAAGCTGACCCTAAATTTTGACCTAACATGAGGAGATATGCATGTCCATGTGCTGCACCCCTGACATGGCGGTAAAGAAAGATCATCTTGATTCCACTGGGAATCTTACATTTTCACAAAATAATGAAGAAAGCAGTTTTTCCTGTACTGTAATGTAAAATACCTGTTAATTAACATAATCTTGGCAAAGGTATAAAAGAAAAAGCAAAGGAAAAAAATAGTTTAAGTTCATTAAATATGTTATTGTCAAACTCTCTTGTGCATTCAAGTCCGGCCCAAATACCCTGCATGGGTGCCTCTCCATTTGAGGTTTTGGCTAGGTTGGTCACTGACCCCAAAATTAATAAAGGTGTCTACCACATCTCTGGTTATGATTCTGAGGAACATGGAAAGAGTATTGAAGTTTTGGACTCCTGCAACAGCCAACAGTGCCTCAATATGGCCAGATGTACAATGGACATTGCCTCCAGACCAGCTCTGTTTCATAGCACTGAAGTGCACTATGAACCAGGCCACTGAAACACTGGGTCCCTGTCTTCCTAGCTTCTCTCTAGGATCAACAGTGCTGCCGCATGCTGGCTTTGTGAAGGACATACTAAGTGGAGCAATAATTATGAGAATAATGTGAGTAGAATGTAAACCAACACAATTGGCATTATGGGCTGCTCCCATGTAGAGGTAACATGTATGGTATTACACACCTGGAGCTTAGATCTATCAACTGAAACTCAAGGAGAAACTTATGCATTGGTTAGTTCATTAACTAGTATTAAGTATTGTACATATATGCTTGATGATTATGATGATATCTTTCCTATTCTAGATCATATACAGAGAGATAATGAATGTGTTAAAAGTCCTGGTAAACAATTCATTTTCTAAGTAGTTAATGAATATGATTATAATATAAAGGAATGGCACTCTTAAGTACTGTATTTAATTTACTTGCCATATGCTTTTCTTGTTGTTGCCTGTATTGTCCTTGTGAGTTTGTCTAGATCAGTGCCTCTCTTCATACCTCTCTTAGCTGTCATAGGCATAACAACCACCATGAAAACTTGGGTTGGTAATTTATAACAAACCCAGTGAGTCTACTGCAATCTCTCTGTAGAGTTAACCAACAGCAAAAGAACTCAGAAACGATGCAATTTCCCATCAACTTAGGGGTTATACAGCCTCTGAAGGCACCTTGGCCATTCTCACTCTCATGTTCCAGTATGTTATGACTGGACAAATTTTGGGCCTGCATACCACATCTTCTTTATCCTTTTAATAGGACTATATATCTTAAATTCTAATTTTATTTCTTACAGAATCAATATCATATGGGGAATTTCATCTCTTTCCAATGAGGGAACCAGATCCATCTTCCGTCAACTACAATAGAATAGCCACAGAAATTTACACCTTGTCAGGTAGGGTCTATTCCTCATAAGCAGCAGGAAGTAACTAAAGATGAAAGATCATCACCCTTCATCCCCCTTCAGCACCCCCTTAAGAATAAGGGTGTAAACTCTCTGAGGGGGGTGTTGAGGCAAGTTAGTATAGTGAAAGGGGGTAGGTGGCTGGCCTGACAGACATCATGGCCAACAGACAACATGCTGACAGACCCCATGGCTGTGAGACCCTGCCTGAAAACCCCATAAGAAGAAGTCTACTGGAAAGATCCTGTGAGACCCTAGCCAAGAGATCCCATTTGATAAAAAGAAGTTCCGCTTGACCTATGAGATCCTGTCAGGTCAAGGGGATTCCCTGGACACGCTCAAAAGCCTGCACCATTGGGACCCTGAGAAATGACAAGTGGGGCGACCAATCAGAAGAGCAAACAGCTGGTGCCCTGCCCCAACATTATGAAGGGGGGGAAGAAAGATTTTAAAAATTCCTGACCTGGAGTCCCATGCAGACATCTCACTCTGCAGGCCACTCATTGTCCACACCTAGGACCATGTACTTTTCTCATTTTCTTGTTTCTTAATAGCTATATACTCTCTTTCCTACCCTAGGACATGTCTTTAAATTCTCTTATGCAGCATAAACCAAGAACCTAGAAACCCAGAAACCAGAGCCATCTGATAGCAGAGGCAAATAAAAAACAGAACAGTTTAACAAATGCAGAGGAGGAAGAGGGGAAAGGAAGCTTGCTCCTGGGGACGAAATAGTTGCACAAATAGTGCAATCTCGAAAATTGTACCCAAATATCAGCAGAGTTGCAACACCTACTCTCCAGTTCATTAGACCCACACAGGACAAATAACAAGGTGTTAATAATGAACAACACTCATCCCAAGGAACAGAGAGAGTCTGCAAATGCAAGCAAGATTGTTCCAATAATGTGCCCATGGTACCTAAGGCCCAGCTCAATTAGAGGCAGAAGGGACATCACTTTCCCAAAATCCTCAAGATTTGGGAATGAACAATGGACTAAATTAGACTTACTAATATTCTACTATAAACTTATTCTGATTCTAGGAATGGAATAACTTTTATCATTGATGTGGAGGCAGTGGCCACTGGAAGTTCTGAAGGGAGGGACAGGGAAAAATAGGTGCAATATGGGTACATTTTTGGGACACTGGAATTGTCCTGCATGATATCGCAATGATCAATACAGGAATTATATATGTTGTCATAACTTACAAAATTGCATGGGACAGAGTGTATACTATAATGTAATCTACAATACATGGTTAGTGGCAATGCCTTATATTTTTATATAACATTTGTGTAATCTAAAGATTCTTTTTGATAATTAAATATATAAACAAACAAATAAATAAAAATTTTACCATATATTCAGTGTAAAATCATATAAGGGCTGAAAAAAAAAAGATTTCTCAAGTAAAGTTTCAAAATAATTTGAACCAATTGTCAAAGAGGAGCTATACCATAAAGGGAACCAACAAGAAAATCATAGCGTATAGAGAGAACTGAGCAAAGAATAAAAACAGCAACAACAACAAAAATACCAAAACACGAGAAAAAATTTGCAAAGTATAATAAGAAACAGGAATAGATGGCCTAGTCAAACAAACAAATTAAACCCCCACACTAAACACAGGATTTAAGAAAACTAATCAAAGATATCCAAACAAATCTCATTAATAAATTTAATGAGATGGATAAAGAGATTAAGGATATTAAGAAGACACTGGGGATTGTAGGAAGATAGTGTCTAACAGCCAGAGCTCAATACTCTAACAAACCACAGAGAATGAGCCAACAACTGTCCAAGGGACAAGCTTTCATGGTCAGCAGATCAGGACAATTTTACACAACTCCCAGGAGGATGAGGGACAGAGAGAGGCGGAAGCTGAAACAATAAATGTGAACTACCAAGCCCCTGTGGCAGCCTGAAAGGGTTCCCATCCCCCACCCAAGATGTTAAGCAGGGGTAAAACCCCTGGGCCACTGCTGCTGTCTGAGAGGGGAACAGACATCTTCCTCACTGTCAGCTGTTTGAAGGAAAGTAGAGAAAAGGGAAGGAGAGTTAGATGGCTTCTCTTCACTGGCTTTGGCCAACAGAACCCACTTTGAATCTCTGCTCTGGAGATTCAAAACAGGAAAACAGGAGACCCAAGAGTGAAACACCTCAGTGGAAAGGTACATTTTGTCACCATCTGCTGTCCAATCTGGAAATTGCATGGACAAAATAATTTTCCATTTTGTCTGTATCCTAGTCCCTGGGAGAATATCTGCACATCATTAGTGAGTCCCTGGCCCAATTTTGATAACTTGAGCTGGACAAATTTAAATAATAAGCTGAACAAAATATCAAAGAAGAACTGTGAGAAAAAAACAATAGGCAAAAGAGAGAAATTGAGCATCAGAGTAAATTCACCAACATATTCTGATGCCTAGACATCAGTAAAATCTTGCAAGTGATACTAGGAAACAGGAAGAGATGGTCCAGCCAAAGGAACTAACCAAATACACTCAAGAGATACAGGATTTAACACAATTAATCAGTGATAATCACACAAATCCCCTAAATTATTTCAAAGAATTAAGAAAATATGATTAAAGAAATAAAGGATATTAAGAAGACAATCAGTGAGAATATAGAACAATTTTAAAGCCTGTGAAGAAAAGTAACAGCTGTTTTGGGAATGAAAGACATAATGGATGAGATTAAAAATACATTAGAGGCACACAAGAGTGTATTTGAACTGCATGAAGACAGAATTATTGATTTTGAAGACAGAACATTTGAACTGGAAAAGGCAGGAGAACAGAAAGAGAAGAGAATGGAAAAAATTAAATAGAGTCTCAGGTAATTGAATGATAAAGTGAAATGCATAAACATTTGCATTATTGGTATGCCAGAAGGAGAATGGAAAAGGGTCAGAAGGAATATTTGAGAAAATAATGACCAACAATTTTCCACCCTGATGAAAGATATGAATATCAATATCCAAGCAGGACGATGCACCCAATACAGAATAAATCTAAATAGACCTACCCCGAGACACCTACTATACATAATGACAAATATCAGATATGAAGAGAAGATTCAGGGAGAAACAAGAGAAAACAAAAGCATCACATACAAGGGAAACTCAATAAAATTAGGTGCTGACCTCTCATCAGAAACCAGGGAG
>JAQZBX010071543.1:0-15215 GCA_029593785.1 Cabassous unicinctus | reverse complement strand
TTTTGAAAAATGATAAATATAATATGTATCTTTTCTACCTGGCTATTTAAAATGGGGGAGCTTTTGGTGTCGAGAATTTTTTTTACTGGCAGGCAAATGAGTTTACTTAATCCTCTTTGATTGTTTATAAATCACCCCTGTTCCTGCCTAGTTTTGCATTGTCTGGAGAAGAGGAAATTAGGGCCTGCACACTAATTACAACTTAACAAGCACAGGTTAGATGCGGCAAAAGGGCTTTCCTGTGGGATTAATTGGAATATCACTGGGTGACTGGAGGACCTCAGCTAATGACTTTGAGTAAGCACTTCTCGCAATTAGTGGTGACTAATGAAAACTAAATATTACAATAGCCCCCCACTGACAGCGTGAAAGGTGAAGTCACTGACCCGAGCAGTGCTCACTTCAGAACGTGGAAGAGGCGCCAGTGAGTTCACAGGTCAGGACGACACAGCACGTCGGTGGAAGCTGGGCTTGTGCGGCCAGTCTGCCTGGGGTCGTAGTTCGTCATTTACTAGCTGCCTGACCTTCATCTCACTGGCCTTCAGGTCCCGAATCTATAAAAATAGTTCATGATAACGGCACCTACCCCCCTGGCCACTGGGGCACCAAGTGGGTGGGTGGGTGTGAAAACCCTCAGGACCGGTCCTGCTGTTAGGTAGTAAACGCTGGTAAGTTCTGGCTGTTAGGATGCTTAGGGAGGGTGCGTGAGCCAGCATCCTGGTAGGAAAGGAATCAGCCCACTCAAGACTAGGTGGAGCAGGTTCACACGGGCGGCATTTGAAAAAGTGTAGGCAGAACGAAGGGAGGTGTCACTGCACTGGGGGACCTGCTCCAGGGGGTGGTTTCTACCTCCGGGCTTAAAGGAGAGAGGGGGGAGCAATTACCAGACCCCATAAGAGCTGTGGTCAGATGAGGGTCAGTGGGGCTGCAGCCTTCCCAGGTGGAACAGAGACCCCCAAAGCAAGGCCAGCAGTGACGGGGTGAGGAGAACACAAAGCCGGAACTCTTTCAGCTCTTGCTCTCCAAAGCTCTGCCTGTGCTTGCCATTGGCTAAGTCAGAGGGAAGGGAGCCCAGGTGATGCACTCAGAGAGGCCCGCCTCCTGCAGCAGGCGTTAGGGATTGAATCGCGTCCCCCACAAAGACGCGCCCAAGTCCAAACCCCCAGTCCTGGGCATGTGAATCCACCTGTAAATAGGACTCGCTGGCATTTTAGTAGTTAAGGTGAGGCCTTACTCCAGTGATTGGGGTCCTCCTAAGAACAGTACGTTTGGACTCAGAGCAGGAGGCGGAGGAGAGAGACGGCCGCGTGATGGGGGCAGAGCTTGAGCTGTGGGCCACCAGCAGGCCGACGTAGAGCAAGGATGCCCTCCTTTAGGTCTCAGATGTGCTTTAGGTGCTTGAAGGCCACAGTATCGGAAGCACATTTAGACGTGGCCGTCTCCCATTCCAGGCTTTGGCCTTCTGAGCCCCTGGAGAAGCTGGGTTCTTTGCTCTGCTTTCCAGCACCCCTGCTGCAGAGGTTCCTGGGGCTCTCCCCTGCACAGGTTGAGAAGTTGGCCAGTGCCAATTTCCAGTGCCAGGAAAATCGGAGTGTGGCATTTACTTCCCTGTGCTTCCTTTCCCTTCCGGGTCACTGCCCCTCAAGTCCTGGCCTTTTTGACAGCTACGAAACCCAGTTTTTGTCTCTCCAGCCATATGGGATTGCTAAGAGCACTGCTGGATCCTTATGACATTTAATTCAAATACCCTCGAAACATATGCCTCCCCAAACCAAAGCCAACTGTCAGGTACTTCTCCAAGTGGGGATGCCAGAAGCACAAGTGCAATGGCCAATTTCAGGTGATCTGAAACAGTATCAGAAATCCACATGCATCATTGCACTTAAAAAGTAGATCGGTGTTTGTTAAAAGGCCCATCTCTTCATTTCACTCTGAAACCATCTTGCCAGATTCTGCCATCAATCAAGAAGCTGGGAAATCCTTGTCTAGGGAATGAAAAGCAACCTTCACAGGTCAAATCATCAGTTTTCTGCTAGGTGGTAAGGAATTCTCTGTTCAAAGCTCTGATTCCCAAAATTTATATGAATAAAGAAACCTGGGAATGTTCACCCTGCAAAGAATTGGAGAGGGAGAAAAAAAGATGAACATAGACACGGATTGGGTCCAATTAGCCCCTAGAATCCGCTGTTGGGTCATTTGAAATAATCAGCATTCTGCTCCCTGCTTCTGAATTATGATTTCTCTGTCTACATCTCCCCCTCGGTGCATCTAAAGTAGCTTTTGGTCAAGTTGTCAGGGCAGTGTTGGCCTTTGCTGAATTAGTCACCTCCCCAATATCCACGCTGAAGACGTAAGTAAGTGTGTTACTTACCTGTAACATAAAGACGGGTGTTTTCAAGACAAGGGCTGCCATCTTGTCTCCCAGTAGCTACTGCTGGTCTCAGCAATGCGGGGGGTTAAGTGATTTGCTTAAAACATCTTGGCACATGTAAGGATGTGGCTGCCTTTGTGATGATCAGACATAAAACCTTACTAGTTTTGGTGGGAAAATGCAAGACCCTCTTCTTCCTGTTTGGATGTCTTGATTCATAAGCTCCTGCAACCCTGGCCCCACCTGCCCTCATCCCCTAGTTTGCTGTATGTGGATATCTGGGCACAGTCACTATTTCGTTCTCCAGTATCGGGCCCTTTGCTGCCCAAGGTGGTGATGGAAGAGAGGGGACTGGTGGGCTTCCCGGGAAGGGCCATCCAGGGAGCAAGGAGGATGGAAGTTGACAGCCTGGCGGGGAAGCTGACCTGAGTAGCTGCAGAGGGAAGATGCGTATCTAATCCAATCATGCCGCCATTACCTATGAGATTAGTGAATTTCATTGTGCCTCCGATTCCTTAGCCGTGAGATACTATCACGTGGCATCGTTGGAGGGACTCATTGAGAAAATGCACACGAAATTCAGTGCTGGACATGCTCCTTGTTGGCCTTTCTCTTTAGTAAACCTGCCAAGATTGTGGCAGCCCCAGGGCTTTCACGCTTCTTGTTCCCTCTGCTTGGAAGCTTTTCGTCCAGGCCTTTCCATGGTTGGTTCCAAGTTTTATAGCTTGTGCTCCAGTGCTCCCTGTAAAATCAGGTTGAAGCTGGGACTTCATGTGAAATCACACCCCAGCCATGCTTCTTCCCCTCACAGGATCACTTCCTTAAGAAATCACACACACTGTGATTCTTGACATGGGATCTGCTTCTAGAATAATCAGATCCTCCAGATGAGCTCACCAGCAAACAGATGTCAGGACTCTTAACACAGCCGGCTGTGGAGTCAGACTGGCCTGGGATGACCCTCAACTAAGCCTCAGTTTCTGTATCTGTAAAATAGGGATAATTGTCCCTGATCCATATGGCTGTTGTGATAATTTAATGAAATGATACCTGTAACCAGGTTGGTATGAAGAAAGCACTCCATAAATGCTAACATATTTTAATTTATCCCCATTGTTCTCAGAATTAGGACAAAATAATTCCTCAACTACTATTTGGTGAATGCTGTTCTGATTTGGGAATCACAAGAAACCATTTTTAAAATGCTTACTTTTTAATTTAGGAAGTGGTGGTAGGTTGGCGAGAGGTCAGGTGAATTATGGCAGATGAGGCAAAACTTTGTAGCCCAATTCATTAAACTTTTGAAGCGTTGGTTGTACAACGTGTGGTTGGGCGTTGTCGTGGAGAAGAATTGGACTCTTTCTGTTGACCAATGCTGGCTGCAGGCATTGTAATTTTCGATGCATCTCATTGATTTGCTGAGCATACTTCTCAGATATAATGATTTCACCAGGATTCAGAAAGCTGTAGTGGATCAGACCAGCAGCAGACCACCAAACAGTGACCGTGACCTTTTTTTGGTGCAAGTTTGGTTTTGGGAAGTGCTTTGGAGCTTCATCTTGGTCCAACCACTGAGCTGGTCATTGATGCTTGTTGTATAAAATCCACTTTTTTTCGCACATCACAATCCGATCGAGAAATGGTTCATTGTTGTTGCGTAGAATAAGAGAAGACGACACTTCAAAACAACGATTTTTTAAATTTTCAGTCAGCTCATGAGGCACCCACTTATCAAGCTTTTTCAACTTTACAGTTTGCTTCAAATGTCGAACGACCATAGAATGGTCAACATTGAGGTCTTCGGCAGCTTCTCGTGTAGTTTTAAGAGGATCAGCTTCGAGGATTGCTTTCATTTGGTTTTTGTCAACTTCCAATGGCCGTCCACTGTGCTCCTCATCTTCCAGTCTCTCATCTCCTTTGCAAGACTTCTTGAACCACCACTGCACTGTACGTTCGTTAGCAGTTCCTGGCCAAATGCATTGTTGATGTTGCAGTTGTCTCCACTGCTTTACTACCCATTTTGAACTCAAATAAGAAAATCGCTCGAATTTGCTTTTTTCCTATCATTTCCATAGTCCAAAATAAATATAAAATAAACAGCAAGTAATAAGTCATTACCAAAAAAATATAAAGTGAGAAATGCACATTAAAATGATGTATAACATAACCACATTTATTTAAGAATGTATTCCAATATAAATGGCAAATTTCAACAAGCAAAACCACAATTACTTTTGCACCAACCTAATACTTTGAAGTGAGGAACAACAACAAAATTAGAAGCCTTTTATTTTCTAAAACACTAACATTTGGGGTGAGAAAAGAAAAAGTTTCCATGCAATTTAGGATCCACAGCTTTATTGAGTGACTCATGAATTGGACAGTGTCCCACTCAGAAAGTAGAAGGGAGTACCACTAACGCAGTGGAAGGGGAAGCTCAAATAGGGCGGGTGCTGATTGGCTAGCATGAAGTTTCCATTTTACACGGGAACGTCTTGCAAAGTGGGACAGAGATACCGTTGATCAGTATCATATTCTTGTCCATTCTGATAAGTACTCTCTACTGGACCAAAAGTATTTTTATCACCAAGTGTTGCTTAGCAGCAACCCTGTAGGTTGTGTTCCATTTTCTTGGAAAGCCCTGCAGAGCGATTGTTTTTGTCTTCTGGGAAAGCCCCTCTTGGAAAGGGGTCCCCTCCTGGCAATATCCAATGCAGGTGGCTATTTTGTTTTACGTAATGGACGTAATTCACCTTTCATGACTTCAGATATGAACATGAAATTCACATTAAAAGTACACTTTAAACCAGAGTTAAAAAGTGCATCAGGGAGCCTTATTGTTGCTCAAATGTGACCTCTCTCTAAGCCAAACTCAGCATATAAAGGCATTACCTTCCCCCCAGCATGGGACATGACTCCTGGAGATGAGCCTCCCTGGCACCAAGGGATTACTACCAAGCACCAACTAGCAATGCAGCTGGAGAAAGACCTTGACCAAAAGGGGGAAAAGGTAAAGACAAATGAGTTTATATGGTTAAGAGGCTTCAAAGTGAGTCAGGAGGTCATTCCAGAGGTTACACTTATGCACATGTCAGCAGGATCTCATTGACTGCCAATGTAAATACTACCTCAAATATCAGGGCTTCTGAGGGCTCTGGAGACATCCAGACACTATAGCCAGGGCATATAACTCAGGAGATTGCTGCCTTGCCAGTGGGCCCTACTTTGGAATTTATTATCCCCAGTGTGATATAGTTGGACTCAGTTGTAGTTTCTCTACACATGGCTCTTCTGACCCTTCTATTTGAACCTATAATTATTAGTAGAGTTGATAGGTGTACAGCCAAAAGACTTAAATCTTTGGGCTGTCCATGCACCTGCTGGGCCCTGAATCTCAATGGAATTACAATACCTACTCTCCAGTTCATTGAACTCACCCAAGACAAGGAGATGATGATGAACAATGACCATCCCAAGGAATAGAAAGAGTCTACAACTTCAAGCAAGAGAGTCCCATCCATTTGTCCTATGAGATCGAAGCTCCCTCTCAATTAGAGGTGGAGTGGGCATCACCATCCCAGAATCCTCAGGATTATGGAATAAACGATGGACTAGAGTGGACTTACTGGTATTCTACTATAGACTTATTGTGACTCTAGCAATATAAGAACTTATATCATTGATGTGGAGGCAGTGGCCACTGGAGGTTCTGAGGGCAGGGAGAGAGAAAAACAAGTATAATATGGGGGCATTTTTGGGACTTGGGAATTGTCCTGAATGACATTGCAACGACAGATACAGGCCATCATATATCTTGCCATAACCTACAAAATTGGGCGGGAGAGAGTGTAAACTACAATGTAAACTATAATCCATGCTTAGTGGCAGTACTCTAAAATGTGTTCATCAATTGTAAGGAATGTACCACACTAATGAACAATGTTGTTAATGTGGGAAAATGTGGGAGGTGGAGGGAGCAGGGCATATGGGAATCCCCTTTATTTTTTATGTAACATTAATGTAATCTAAGTATCTTTTTTAAAAAAATAAAATATATATTTAAAAAAAAAGAGTAATGCTGTAATTTTCATCAAGAAATAAGGCAATGCCATTACAGAGGAAATAGAATTTAAAACAATTTTTTTTGGTTCTTCTTCTTTGAGAAATAATCAATTTTATGGTTTTATTTAAAGTTTCTTGAGAATGCAAAGACGCCTTTCAGGGAGGTTTCAAAGAGCCACCAATTTGGTCTTTCCATGATTCAAGGGTATTACTAACACTAACGCTTCTCAACCTCAATTAGTAAAAATGAAGCACACAATTCCAGTCTCAAATTCTCTGCAGGATCCATTGCAAAATGAAGATACAGTGTCCCTTGTTCAAAAAGCAGGAAAATAAAACGTGCTTACTTTTAGAGGCACTGAATATAAAGTTTTTTTCTTTCTTCTGTGATATCTCTTTCTCAAATTGTCATGGTGCTTTTTAATTTGTTATTTAATGTCCTTCTAAATAAAAATAATTATTTAATAGCAAAAAAAAAAAAAGAAAAAGTACATCAGGGGTGCTGGTTTTCATTGCAAAGAGCTTCACCTTGGGATTTGGCAGGGTTCAGTGGGTTTCGTTGACTGAGGTACTGTACTGGGCATTCCTCTGGTCACATCACACATTTGCTGCTGAGCTGTTTGCTCAGGTGGACTCTGGGCTGGCTGCTGAGGACACAAGTGGTGCCAGCCGTAGTGAAGGAGACAGTAGTCAAACAATCTTACAGTCAAGCCTAATTCTTAGCTGGGACAAGTGCTGTTAAGGAGAGGCCCACGATTTTATGGGGCCACAGCAGCAGGGGAAGAAAGCATGAGTCCTGTAAGGACTGGTGGGGTTGGGGTGGAGCTTCTGTAGAAACGTGGCTACTGAGATGTCAGCAACAGAGTGGGGGCAAGTGACGAGGTGCCAAGGGAAGAGAGGAGAGCCCCAGACAGAAAGTGTAGCATGTGCAAAAGCCCTGTGGCAGGGGGGCCATGGCAAGTGCCAGGAACCAGAAGAAGGCCTCTGTGATGGGAGCTGGCAAGAGAGCTGGGGCGGGGGGAGCCGGGGCTGGAGAGAGAGGTGGGCCAAGAGTGAGAGGAAGGTGCTGCAGATGCCGAGGGCTGGGCACGGCGAGATCGGATTCGTGGTTAAAGTGGCCTTAGCTGGACTATGAAGAGCAGATCAGAGTGTGCCTCGGTGCCTAGCAGAGTGCAGGCAGAAGTCAGTTGTGAGGGAGGAACTCGCATCAGTCCCTGTGGAGGTGGGTGGTCGTGGGAAGGTGGTAGAGTGGACTCCTGTCATTGCAGTCCTTATGTTCTATTAACTTACTGTGAGCACTGAATCAGTGAACCCTGAACCCCTGTTCCTAGAGGAAATACAGGGTTGGCTTCCTGAGAGCCTCTGGCCACAGCATTTTCATCAGCCAGTCAAAACGGCATCTTGTTTCACGTGGGTTTCTGTTTCAGGCGCCTTTTAATATATGTTGTTGATTCGCTAACATTGAACTAATGGCCAACAGCCATACAAGGAAGCTGGTCTAACGCTCGTGATTTCTCCACGGGGCTCGTCACACTAGATACCACTTCCGCGCTCTGCCATTTTAAACAGCAAAATCACCCAAAAAGCATTAAAATGCGAAAACAAACAACGTGATGCTAAATACATGGCAGAAAGACGCTTGTTTAAATGTGAGAGCTGAAGCAAGAAAGCCGAGGCACCTTGCTCGGCTTTAGCCGGGAACATGCCGGGCAGCTAAACTTTTGTGTCTCTGCCTTCGTCTGTGAATGACCCTGAAAGCTGGCACGTGTTGATTTGGGGTTTACAAGTAAATTTTATCAAGCCGGCGAATCTGCAAAGACAGAATCTAGGCATGAGGAAGATCAACCGTGATAGTCAGAGCACTAGCAGCATCTGTGGTGCACAGAGGGGTTCTGCCCCTGCAGGAACTGGGCTAAATGCTTTATTTCTCACAATAACCCAATAAGGCAGATGGTATCATCATCGCCACTCTACGCATGAGGACATTGAAGCAGAGAGAAATACGGGGGCTTCTCACGCGTCACGGCCGAGATTCGAACCAGCCGGGCTGACCCCGGCGCCCCAGCTGTTAACAGGGAGAAGCCTTGCTGAGCAGGTGCGGCTGCCCTCAAATGGTTTTGTTTTATCAGAAAGAGAACATTGTGAGTAAAGTAATTGAATCATAAATGGGCTCAAATTAGACATGTGAGTATGAAAACCATGCTCTCAAGGAAATTTAGCATCAGGTTCTCGTGGAACTTTAGAAGCAGGTGTCTCAGAGCCAGGTAGGTGAGGGAAGGTAGCCTGGCGTCAGATGAAAGGCACGGGGCCCGCCCTTCCTCGAGGTTGTCGCACAGATACGCAGCCCTTGTGTAAACACATCGCTTGATTTCATCAAGGCATACCCCAAATCTAGAATTTGATTGAAATCTCCCTATTTTTATGTGCTGGCAACTAATTCTACTTAGTTTTAACATTGCCTGGGGCAATACTGAGAGGAGCAAAGGGGCCCAGAAAGCGGTGTTCGAGGGCTGAGATAGCCTGCAGAGTGAGGTCGGAGCCTCCACGTTGGGTTGGGTTGGGGTTTGAGCTGTCTGCGCTGTCCCAGAGGGCAGGGCCAGTGTTGTCGGCTCTGAGCGTTTTGGGTAAGCCGTGGGCACGACCTCTTGCTACTCAAGGCGTGGACCTCGCGTCTGAGCCGAGAGGCAGTGGAGGACGAACCTGCCTGATTGATCGTAAGGCACCGCGTGACAGCCTCCCCACGCGTTAGCGCCATTATCCGTCTAGGACGTGGATGCCTTTCCCCCCTGCAGTAAGAGTCCTGCTCCGGGAGGGATTTAAACAACAGCTTCTGGTTACGTATTTAGGAAGGACATCAATGCTGGGGAAGAGCAAGCATAAACCTTTCTCCAAAGAAAGTCTGGGGGCTGCGATCCAGGAATGATGCCCAGACGCGGTTCCCATGGAGCAAATGTGCGTCATGTGCAAATGGCGTCCACAAACAGGTCCCTGAGTGCTGGGCTGAGAGCTCAGGATTGCTTTAATAGTTCATGTGATTTCTTGCAGCCCTAAATAGGCACATGAATCTGTTTGGCAATATAATGAAAAGAAAACCCAGTCCTACCTGAAGATACATTGGGTATTTTCTATGGGCAGAAATGAAGCAAGTTTGTCTTTCTTTACTCCAGGCATAGCTATACTCTCTCGGTTCCAAATGCCAGCCCGTTCACAGAAAGAAAGGGCTCCTGTTCTTATTGGAGGGGCTGAGTCAAAGGTTCAGTGTCTTTTAATGGCCAAAAATCATGACTTTTTAATGGACTTTTATTGTCTTTGAAGTGAGTTACATGCTTTTTCTTTACCAAGTAATTAAGTTTTTATTCTTGTGTTTGTTTCTTGGTGGTGGGGTTAATAAAAATAACCAGCTCTTCAGCTGTAACCTTTATAAGGGCTGGGGGATATTTGTGTAGACATGAGGGTCTCCCCATTTCCCACCGTAGCACCGGGCACGTATCCTGGGCTCAGACACATGTTGTTGTTTCGTACCAGGGCTGAGCACGCTTTTCCCTTACAGGGCCAGCTAGTCCGTAGTTTAGACTTCAAGAGCCGCTAAGTCTCTGCAGGCTGTTACTCAACTCTGCAGTGCAAGAGCAGAGACGATCGCAGCCGAGCAGGCTGGGCTGTGTTGCAGCAGAACTATTTTCAGAAAGACTATGGGGCGGGGGGCAGTTGCTGACCCAGTTTTACCCCTGAAGTTTAGAGCCGTTTGTTACGCAGCGGTGGATGACGGGAATGCTGTGGAATTAGTATTGCCGTTTTTAAATGACACATCTGCTCTTGGGTTGTAAACGCCCCCGGGGCAGGTACCATTTTGGTTTTATAAATTGATGTCTACCCGTGTTCTAGCACTGTGCTTGGCACAGATTCTCAGCTATGTGGATATTTCTTGCATGCCTCCAGGTAATTTGTGTTCTAGATCTCAATACTTGAGAATTTGATGTCCTGTTATTTTTAAAAGTTGGTGAATTATAGCAAAATGATGGAGAACTTAGAGATTAGTGACACGTGTCCTAGTGCTTTCCCTGCCAAAAATCTTGGATAAATCCTATCCTCTGTCTGTGCTCTGAGATCTCATCAGTAAAATGAAACTGTTGCCCCTGCAGCAACACAGGTGATTTTATGTGGCACTGGGCACAACAAGAAAGGATATTAAATCATATAATGCCATTTCAATTCTCCTGCAGGCCTTCTTATTACCTCAAGGAGAGAGTCTATTTGTAGGTTTATAATACTTTCTGGAGAGAGAGAGCCAAGTTCAGTCTGAGAATCTAAAGAGTAGTTGGAATTTTATAGCATTTTATAACAATAATTTTCTCTATATTTAGTTTTTATGGTTACCTCCTAGTCATTGCAAGTAATATTGGATTTATATTCCCAGGGTAGTCTAATTTTCCTTTCTTAAAATAAAATAATGTGAGTAAAAACATAATTTCTAGATGTAAGGCATTTTTAATTCTTTTCTTACCTCATTATTCCACCTTCAAGCTTTCACTCCAGTGGTCTTCCAAGTCACAGCCTTTAGACACAACTGAAGGCAAATCGTATTATTCTCATCTCTCTTCCACACTTCGTTATATGCAGAAAAACTTAGAGAGCATCTCCCCGTGAATCCAAACCTCATCCCCACGGGACTCCCTGGCTTATAAAGGTCAGCTCTTCTGTCTTCCCTGCTCATCTTCCCACGTGAGTGCAATAACCTTGAAATCCGGAAAAGTCTTCAAGCAGAAGTGTCTACCTGCTGTCATTTAACATGGAAAAAATGACATCATGTGTCACTGAGCATTGAACAAAAATGGAATACAAGTTACAGGCACTTCCACTTGAAACCAATTTGACCATATTAGACTCGAACAGCAGCAATCCATAATTCAGGGGAAACACTTTGAAGATCATGTTTTTGTGAATTGTAAACTTTGCGTCAAGTCAAGTGGCCAAATCCAGAAGACACAGACAGAGTTGCCAACCATTATCAGAAAGAAAGTTAGATCTCTCCTACCACAACACTGCAAATTCCAAGGATCTTACAAGCAGTAGAAGCTAGTGATACTGACTTGTGTGCAAAAGTCCCAAAAGATAGGTTTTAAAATTTTCCTCCAGGTTACAAATAAGGCCTAAAATTGCAAATCACTCTTCTTTGCTCACTGCTTTCGGATATAAATCTACTTAAAAAACTAAAATATGTGTAGCATTGATATCAGGTGTTTTCAGAAAACTAAAAATCATTAGATAACAATTTTTGTCTTGCTCAAGTGTCAAATTAATATCTCTTCAGCCATGAGATAGACTTGATGGAAAACGTGAATGCACAAAAATGAGAGGCAAACGTTCATCGAGCGTCCTCTTCCCCACACCCCTCCCCCACGTATGCACACAGCTATTCCTTCCTTCTGAGTTTTCTATTAGAGGGATGAAATGCCAGAGAAGGCTCTGGCTCAATTCCCTATCACAGGCTGAATTTGCCTTTCACAAATATTTCGACCATTCATAGAATGAGAGAGCGTATATGGTGCCTGGAAACGCTAAAATGAGGGAAAGACAGACAAATGGGATTCTGGCTTGAAATGGCACGGCAAGGGGTGCACTCCAGTGGCTCTAGGAGCTAGCGGAAGCCAGGCAAGTGCGGTCGGCTGGTTATTCGGCTCTGGTGCTCAGAGGGGTGCACAGGGTGACAATTATTCCCTTGGTGAGGTGTGGGCTCTAGGATGCTCATCTGTGGACCACATTCCACCAGAGTCAAGAACTGTTTGATCTCAGTACCTGAGAACCCGCGAATGATCAGAAATGTCAAGGAAAAGGAGGGCAGGATGTGAGTGGGAATTAAATTAAAAAGAAAAGGGGTTAGAATCCAAGTTTTCAATTTACCTTCTTTCTGAGAATTCAGCCTAACATCTGGAATGAGGGCCAGATTGAAGCTTAAGAAAAATGACAAAATGAAGGGTTAGATGTTATCCATTTCTCTAAAAAAAGAAAAATTCTATCAGCACATAATGCAATTTTGTCTCAGTTACTGCCAACCATTATATCTAAGGACTTCACTTCTGATATTCTCCTTCTGTTCTCCAATAGACTTGAAGTCAGGAAAACTAAGTTCAATTCCTAGCTCTGCCATTTATAAGTTATGTTGTGTTAGGTAAATATATTATCTTAGATTCTCTATAAATGAAGACAATGATACCAATCTTTGTATGTTTGAATAATTTCCAATAAAGTAATGTAACTCCAACTCAAATTGCCTGTAGCAGTTTGGCACTATTTATGAATTCTCAAAATAGATATTGGATTCTTTTGTAAACTGGACTTTTCCTCTGGGAATATTAGAGTGTATTTGATTCAGAGGTTTTACTTTTACTTGATTAAATAATGATTAAGGCTTTGATTGGGCCATGTCAGGAGGACTCGGCATCCCTGCCCACCAAGGGGGAGGAGACTTACAGAGAAACCGCACGGCAGAGAAGGGAGTTTGGAATTTTAATGCTGGAG
Source organism: Cabassous unicinctus (assembly GCA_029593785.1). Lineage (NCBI taxonomy): Eukaryota > Metazoa > Chordata > Mammalia > Cingulata > Chlamyphoridae > Cabassous > Cabassous unicinctus. The sequence continues at coordinate 2,266 of JAQZBX010071543.1, read as the reverse complement.
CCCTGGGAAGTGAGCACACAGAGGAGCTTGGTGGTGAGGAAGGAGAGAAGGCCCCAGGAAGAGAGACGAGCCGTTCCCCTGACAGTCTACAGCTGGCCTTGTGGAGAGACGCAAGCCCTGGAAGAGAGGAACTCGGAGGCCTGAACCCATGGCAGATGCTGGCAGCCATTTTGCTCCAACATGTGACCACAGACTTTGGTGAGAGAAGTAACTTACACTTTATGGCCTGGTAACTGTAAGCTTCCACCCCAAATAAATACCCTTTGTAAAAACCAACTGAGTTCTGGTATTTTGCATCAGCACCCCTTTGACTAACTAATACATTGTCTTAAACAAAAAGAACTTTCTCTTGTCCCATATTAGGAAGTCCAGTCTACAACAGGCTGTAAGATTGATTGATTCAGAAGCCCAGTGGTATCATCAAGGACACTGGCTCTTCCAGTCTTGATGGTATCATCAAGGACACTGGCTCTTCCAGTCTCTTTGGTTGATGAGATGTTTCCTTCATCCTAAAGCAGGCAGCAGTACAGTTGTAGCAGTATCAGGTGTTACATCCAGATATGACAACATCCATAGGAATAAGAGAAACTATTTTCCATGGTTGTCTCTGGGATGAAGAAAAAAATTGTCGCCAAGGACTTTGCAGCACAATTTTCTTCTACTTGGCAAACACCAAGCCACATATCCACTTATGGACCAATCAATGCCAATGAGAAATTGAATTACAGTCATCCCGATGAGGCCTAAATCTAGAGATGGGGAGGGATTAGCGTGCCTCAAGGGTCACGGATGTGTGCAGGGGAAGTAGACAGCTTAAAAGATCAGTATTCTATTGGAAGCAAATGGGGGTAAAGGTTGCTAGGCAGGCAACCAACAAAGCCCACCTCACAGAGCTCCTTCAGTGTAGTCCCTGTAGAGTGCTCTGCAGAAGTGTGTTAGGACTTTATCATAGGCTCCTGAACCTGTCCCCAAGAAACCTATCCCACCAGACCTTCTAGTCTCCTGTGTCCGTTCAGTGCAGTTTCCTGCTTTCATTAAAGTGTTATTTAATTAGAGCTTAAATATAAGGCTTAAATATAGGGTCATATAATATTGGACCTACAGAATGCTTTGGAAAGTATCTTCTTCACATTCTGGTTTACAAAGGCCCACAGACTGAGAGGAGAGAAAAGATGAGAGTAAAGGACAATACTTTATAAACATTGTAAAGTCCTGAAAATCTATTGTGAAATGACAAATTGCCCACTGAGAATTTTCCTCATGATTATCGCTAAGAAACATTACAGGAATGCCCCTTCCAAATATGTTTACAACTTGACTTTCCAATCAAGATTGAAATATGAAATAAAAGGTGTCTGTGATGAAATACTATTTTGAAATGTTAACTGACATCATCCTTCATTATTTCCTTTCATCCTTTGACCCTCCCCATATTTGGATATACAGACCCTGTGGCAGTCATCGCTTCAGAGAGATGTTACATCAGAGGGCCCACAAATCTGGACCTGCCTCTGCTTCCAACCAAGATAGCAGGGGCCATATGTACCCTCTCACCTGAAACAACTGAAAATCAGATAAAATACATGAAATGATGGCTTTCAAAATATTGGACATCAAGCAATGAAGAACAGTGATCCCTGAGAAGCCGGAAACAATGGCTCTATCCATGGAGTCCTAGAGGGGAGAGGGCAATAACTTTCCCTCTCTGTCCACCCTATGCCCAGCGCAGGGCCTGGGATAGAGCAGACATTCATTCAAGGTTTAGCAGATGCATGTGTGAATAAAAAAACAAATTTGTGGCATTGTTCTTCTTAGTAACAATAAATCATTTTTTTTTGGAGTTTCCCTAAAATCTGTGTTGGTAGAAATGTGTTAGCATACAAATGATACAATGTACAGTGGAGGTACTTACAAGACACCAAAAAGTACGTCAGGCCTTTTATAGATTAATGACGTTTCAGAATCAAGACAGTGAGTTCACAAATGGTAGGTTAATTATCAAATTTTCAACCTCCAGTGATGATCTGAGGCTAAGAGAAATGATTTGTCAAAGTCACATATCTGGCAAATTTGTGGAGCCAGAATGTGAACAGAGATTGGTCTGACAACAGAGCCCATGGTCTCCCTACCATGATGGAGGATTCCACCTGCCTCTCTCTCCACCATGTTGGCTGATGGAGGATTCCACTGCCTCTCTCCCCATCATGTTGGCTGATGGAGGATTCCACTGCCTCTCTCCCCACCATGTTGGCTGATGGAGGATTCC